>OMLF01048173.1:0-20974 GCA_900302615.1 Holocentrus rufus | reverse complement strand
GGACCTGGCTGCTGTGAGGCAGTGCTATACAGTAAGTACTACGAGAAGATGCATAGAGTTCATAGAAGAAGAGAGATTTTTTTTTGTAGTCATTACGCAGTCAATCAGGTGAGAAGGTGTACACTGAAGAGCTTGGTTTTTAGTCTTTTCTTAAAGACTGAGAGGGATTCTGCGGAGCGAATGGAGTTTGGTAATTCATTCCACCATCGAGGAATTACCGAGGAGAAGAGTCTGTTCTGGTAGCTGCTTTGTAGGCGAGCATCAGGGACTTGAACTTGATGCGGGCAGCAACTGGGAGCCAGTGGAGGGATATGAAGCGTGGCATGACATGGGCTCTTTTGGGCTGGTTGAAGACCAGACGCGCCGCCGCATTCTGGATCATTTGCAGGGGTTTGATCATACAAGCAGAGAGGCCTGCCAGCAGGGAGTTGCAGTTGTCGAGCCGTGATAACACAAGAGTCTGTACCAGGAGTTGTGTTGAATGTTTAGACAAGTAGGGTCTGATTCTCCTGATGTTTTACAGGGTGAACCGGCATGAACGAGCAACAGAAGCCACATGGTCCTTAAAGGTTAGCTGGTCGACAATGATGACCCCCACGTTTCTGGCAGACTTTGTGGGGGTGAGCTGAGTGGAACCGAGCTGGACACTGATCAGTTGTTGTACAGAGGGGTTGGCTGGGATGACAAGGAGCTCAGTCTTTGCCAGGCTGAGCTGAAGGTGGCGGTCCTTCATCCATGCTGAGATATCGGAGAGGCATGCCGATAAACGTGCAGAGACTGTGAGATCATCTGGCGGGAACGATAGGAGGAGCTGGGTATCGTCAGCATAGGAGTGGTATGGGAAGCCATGTGAGCGGATGATTGCACCAAGTGACGTGGTGTATATTGAGAAGAGAAGGGGCCCAAGCACTGACCCCTGAGGAATACCTGTGGGCAATGAGTGGAACTGAGACACTTCCCCTCTCCAAGACACTCTGAAGGATCTCCCTGAGAGGTAGGACTCAAACCAGCGGAGGGCAGATCCTGAGAAGCCGAGCTCAGCGAGCGTGGAGAGGAGGATTTGGTGGTTAACCGTGTCAAAGGCAGCCGATAGGTCGAGTAACAGTGGGACAGAGGACTGATCAGCAGCTCTAGCTGAGCGCAGTGTTTCCACTACAGACAAGAGTGCGGTCTCAGTAGAGTGTCCACATTTGAAGCCTGATTGGTTAGGGTCATACCGGTTGTTCTCAGAAAGTAATTCAGAGACCTGATTAAAGACTGTGCGTTCAAGTGTCTTTGAGAGGAAGGTGAGTAGTGAAACCGGTCTGTAGTTTTCAACCTGAGAAGGGTTGAGTGTGGGTTTTTTCGCAGCGGAGTCACCTGGGCTTGCTTAAAAGCCGTGGGGAACACACCTGTTGTAAGTGAGGAGTTGATGATGTTTGTCACTGCAGGGGTAAGCGTGGGTGAGATGGCCTGCCGGAGGACGGAAGGTATGGGGTCCAGTGGACAGGTAGTGGGACGAGAGTCAAGCAATAGTTTGGAGACTTGCTCCTCTGTGAGCTGAGTGAATGAGGTAAGCGAGGCACTGTTAACTGGTGGCAGCATACTGAGTTCGTCAGGCTCAGAGAATTGTTTACTGATGACAGAAACCTTATCAGTGAAGAAGGATGCAAAGTGTTCAGCACTAAGCAACGTGGAGTGTGGAGGAGGGTTGAGGAGTGAATTAAAAATGGAGACTAACCTCTGCGTCTTTGGCGCTGTTGATTTTTTCTTGGTAGTAAGTGGTCTTGGCACTTTTTAGCTGAGTGGAAAGTGCAGACAGGAGAGTCTGGTAGTTACTGAAGTCAGTGGGATCTCTAGATTTGCACCATTTTCTCTCAGCTGCTCTGAGACCTGTCCGTTGCTCTCTGATGACACCGGTGAGCCATGGACTGGTGTGGGTTTTACGAGCAGGTTTGGATGAGAGAGGGCAGAGATTGTTTAAAGAGGCGCTTAGGGAGGAACAGAGTGTGTCTGGTTTCGTCTGAATGCCTTATGTGGTTGAATATCAGGATGTTCCGGTAGGGAAACTGTGAATTGAATAAAGAAGTGATCTGACACATGTAAGGGGGTGACAGTCACATTTGCCGCGGAGCAGCTGTGAGTTGCTATTAGATTGAATGTGCTTCCCGCTTTGTGTGTGGGAGCAGTGGAGACCTGCTTGAGGTTGAAATAGGATAGTAATGAAAGGAAGTCAGTAGCCTGAGGTTTGTCCAAATGGATATTCATGTCCCCCCATGACAATCAATGGGGTGCCATCTTCAGGAATGGCTGAGAGCAGCATGTTCAGTTCGACTGCAAAGTTCCCCAGTGGCCCTGGTGGGCAATATATTATGACTATGTCTAGTCTGACCAGAGCAGTGCTAGATTCTAGATTGCATGAAATTCAAAGTAAGAATGGTTGCTGAGGGGGTCAAGTTTGGTGTATTTCCAATCTTTGGAAATGAGCGCGCCCGTACCACCTCTACGCCTAACAGAACGAGATGTATGGGAAAAAGTAGTCTCAGTTGAGAGTGCTGCCGGTGTGGCTGTATTTTCTGGACGGATCCAGGTTTCTGTCAGGGCTAGCACCTGAATTTCATACATATTTGTAAGTGCTTGGATGAGTTCTGTTTTGTTTACGGTAGACTCCATAAGCCAAAGGAAAAACTGGAGCAAGTCAGTGAGGCTTGCCTGAGAGGGTAGAGGTTTTCAGGATTGCGGTGCCTTTTCTGCCCGTTACGTTTTTTGTGGATGCCCTGAATGACAGGGATATATTGGTGGCACATGGTGAGTGAGAGGGAAGGGGAAGGAAAGTAAGATGGACTACTTTGTGTCCTTGCTCGTTGGACTCGCATAGGTAGACTCGCAGGTCTTTACCCAATTAGGTCTTCACAAGAAGGGCTGACTTACAAGGGCTGACGCTTCCGCTGACGCTACAGTGCAACTTGCGTGTTTAAATATTAGGAAATGCCCCAGCTGTGTCCCCTCACAGCTCATTACCTCGGCTGAACCCACCCCTTTCAGATTTTCACAGCAAAGCAACAGATAGAGTCACGCCCTCTCAGAGAGTCAGACAGAGAGTCAACTCAGAGAGTGAAACCAGGAAGTTCTCAGCAACAACAAAGCCATGAAAGCCAACAACAAAGCCAAGAATAGAATCGAACCTAAACATTGAACACTGGTTGTATAACATCCACACATAATGAAGGTTTGGTCAAGGAAGGTGAACATATGGAGTTAAGAGTTCTGATGGTGGTGGGGAAAAAGCTGTTTTTGAACCGTGTGGTTTAGGTAGGAATGGACCAGTGTCATCTCCCAGAGAGGATGGGCTAGAACAAGTGATAGGCAGGGTGGGATGGGTTGGAGGTGATCTTTATTGCATGACTGGTGATTCCATGAGTGTAGAGGGAATGAATTGAAGGGAGGGCCATGCCAAATATCATTGAAGCCTTCTTGACATGCTGTAATCTTTTGTGGGTATAGTTGTTTGTGCTGCTGTACCATACAGTTATACATGATGTGTTGATGCTCTCTGTGATAAAGTAGGGGAATTCTTTGTTGTTGTTGTTGTCATTTTTGGTTGGTGATTGAGCATTGTGATATTTACTAGCTACTGCTTTGTAATTGTTTTTAATTGTTTTTAATTTTTAATTATTTTTCTCTTGTCAGATGTCAAAAATGTCTTGATTTGTTGAATGGAAAATGTTTTGTTTATGTTCTGTCCTGCACAAAGCTGAGACTCTAATAAGAGCCCCAGATACTTTACTAATATTTCATAAATGCTTTTTTACAGCACCAGAAATCTTGGAAGTTTGGCTGGCATTGCAACTGGAATGCTTCAAATTCAAGTTCAGATTAGCGCTTCCAAAAATCTTGTAGTTAGTCCAAAAATGATGTTCTGTAGACAGTATGTAACCTCAGGGAAGCCAAAAATCGATGTAATGTAATGCAATCTACAGTACACTATTACTGATTTCATCTTGAACAGCTAGCATATGATTTAGATTAGCCCTCAAGTTTGAAATTATACCATATTTAGATAATTAACAACATGCAGAATCATATCAAGACTCTCTCATTTGTGTAAAGCTGAAAAGAATGCATTAACCATCTTCTGTACTGTTCACATTGTATTGTTTTTATTTTCTTTTATCATGTAGCTATGTTCAAAGAGATTTGCCCTGGTGGAATGGGCTACACTGTTCTACCAAAGCCGCCTGTCAGTAAGCCAGCCATCCCCCACCAGGAGCCTGTGGCGCTGCCTCCTCCACAACCCCTGCCAACACCAGAGAAACCTGTGGAGGCATTTGGGACGGAAGAGGAGGCTGTACCAGGTGAGTCTTTGTGTAATATAACCAGAAGGTGTTTAACTTTGTATAGTTTAGTGTGCCAACAAGTGAAAACTTGTTTCACATGGCACCATTTTAATACTTAAAGCATTAAAAGGCCATACCAGTGTTTTCACACATTTTCACCCATTTTACTACAGTTGATGTATACTTTACATTAGTACCAAAGCATACCATACTTTTCAAATGCATTTTTCAGTACATCTTGTTGAGAAAGTTGAAACTTGTCTCTGATGGGTATTTGATTACAGTGAACATCCTGCCTGACTTTATTTTTGCCAATTACTTTATAGTATACTTCATAGTTGCATGGAAATTTAATTTAATGCCTACGATGATTTGCAAAGTGTGCACGTCTTATGGTACATTTGCATGCTGGTAGGAAGCATCCAGGATTTAGGGTTGGGGTAAAGGTTCCTCTCATCACAAAATCAAAGTCTGATAACAAATGAGAGGCAAGCACCATGAAAAGGATGGTGGGCATAGCGTCTCCTTTTGCTTAAAATGAACAAAAAAAATGAAAATAATAATAAAAATAAAGCTAATTACTATCATCATCATTATTATTATTATTGCCTACATGATACAGAGACACAACCTGTAGACAGTCTACACAAAAATATATTAAGTTGACTCTACTAATACAGAAATAAAATGCAGAATGCAATGAGGTGAAATGGTCAGCCAGATAGTAAATTACTGATTAACAAATCTCTCTGTTTCAGAAGACCGGAATTACAAGTGTTAACTACAGTAATTTACCATCAAACTGGAACTCAGCCTGTAATGATTAAACAAAAAGCAGCAGACAATGCACATTTTTTGTGCTTTAGTACAAGTAGTGCTTTAGCACTCCTACTCTCAGTTAAACTCAGAAATCTTATATCCATGCAGAAAACATACAGAAGAGAATGTAAATCTCTGAAAATAATCCCTAAAGAGATTGCTTTACAGACTGTATTCAGCCATCTATGATGTCTACGATTGACATAGCCAGCTCCGCTATATGCAGACTACACACATTGCTTCGAGCCCCAGATGACCTAAGGGGTCCCAAGTGCTTCAATAAATACATAAATACATTTAAAAAAAACAAAAACAAAAAACAAATAAACAAAATTCTGATTTCCTATTAGCACAAAGGTAAAATACAAGCAGAGTTCTAATAACACGGAATCACATGATGGCCCAATAGGGGTGGCATGGCCCAGGAGATGTCACATGACGTTAGATTTGTCAATCCTGTCAGTTTAGTTTCCCTTTCACTGGCTTATCAAAGCAAAGTGGTCGTACCCCTCTGGTGTGCAGAAGATTAAGCTGAGAATGCTTGAGAAGATAGGGCAGCTTGGGATAAAATAATAACTCACATGAGATGATGTATTGTAATTCACTTAGCTGGTGTGGTGCTGCTTAATGAGCGAAAATGCAATTATGAGAGCAGACAGAATTGGTGAACTGAAGGACTAAGCCCAAATACAATGAAGAACTCCAACAAAGAAACCTGTTTCAACTTGAAACCTGGATCAGTCTAATTTTGTAAATGACTTACTTTATCAGGAAATCAGAAAACTTGTAATGAATCTTCTACAAACCAGCCAAAAAGCAACAGCAAGAGCATCATCTGTTTATAAAAGTTACTACCAGAGGCATGTCAGACATGGCAGTTCAACAAGGGCAATCAAAATACAACAGTATGTTAGACACATGTGCACATCACATACAAGATGTGACAAGGCATTTATCTCTGCCCAGATTCAACCTCATATATTAGCTAATTAATATCACCATAACACAACTAACAGCATTTCATTTAGGCTCACAAGGAGTGGGACCATCACCTTTCAACAAACCTTCAACTTGCTCCCAGTGTAAAAGTACAGTCTCTGATTCTAATCTACATGAATAAGCCTACAACTGTTAGGCCAAAGATTTTTAAGATCCATCAATGCATCCATCCATCCACCCTTTTTCCATACCCACTTATTCCTTTTGGAGTCACAGGGAACTGTAGCCGTAGCCTGGCACAGCCATACTCTGATTTAATGTCTGTTGTTCACTATACAAAACAGAGCCTGTTGGGTTCAATCTGTTTGGAAAAGGGGTGGCAGCAGAAGACATTTACAAAAATACATATTAGGTGATTGGATCAACTATTTGTCTATCACTAAGGCATCCAATCAGACAAACAAACCATATTCATACTACGAGAGTGCCAAAACGAGTGTTAGCATTTTCACCGTTGTTGTAAGGAAAGTGTACATTGGTGTCCTGTTCTTATGTTTCTTATATTGTTTCAATACAGAGCACTGTAGCTTCAAACTTTCATCATCACGTAAGCCACACCTGCAGTTCCTCAAAGACTATTTTGTGGCTTGCAATCTAACTTTGGTTGGAGTGTGGCCAGCTGGTTTTGTGAGTCAAAAGAAAATGAACTCTAAAGATCAGCTGGCTTTGCACGGTTATTGGAGCATATCCCATATGTTGGGCAAAAGGCAGGGAAACAGCTGGGTATGTTACCAGTCCATCACAGGATGATTTTTAAGATATTATAAGATACTAAAATACGTGAAGTGTATTTTATTCGGTGTAATCTTAACTGAAGGATTGACATTTACAGTTGCAGACAGTAACTTCATTTGACATGCTTTTGTGCATGACTAATGAAAAAGTAAGTGACATTAAGCAGTGTAACAAACTATGCCCACCCTCTTGTGTTTGATGTGTGGGCTCATTGATGTTGATTTATCAACAACAACACATCAGCAGTCCATAAAAAATGGCTATGCAGTGGGAAGAGTACCAGTCTTCATTTAACAAGTAACAGCGCTCATGTGATGCCACACATCTTTATTTATTATCCTTCTTGCATGTGATGAGGCCTTCCAGAAAACGAATAAACATATCTAATATAAATATACGGATAAATGATATCTGTAGAGGACAAGGACTAAAGTGCTTTGGCTCGTCTCACCTTCGCCCCACACCCACCCCACTCATAACATTAAAGAAAATTGAGAGAGAGAGAGAAAGAGAGAGAGAGAGAAACCCGGATGTTGATCTTGGAGACAGGGGAAAGAGGAAGGAGCTTCACCCTCTATGTTTTTATTCAGAACATGCTTGGCAAAGGAAAGAGAAACTTGGCAGTATCGGAGCCAAAGCCAGACAGAGTCCAAATTACTGTTAAGCTTCTCTGGAGCAGAGGAGTGCTGAAGATCCCAGGCACAGAGAACCGGCTTCGAAAAACAATCTGACAGAAATCCACTGCCCAAACCTGTGTAGATTAGTGGTTGGATACCACCAGAGGCTAATGTGGCGCCTGGCAGCCTTACACCTTGGTATCTTGGCACAGCAGAGATCACAGCCTTGCTGGGTGGGACGATGAGAGTTTTTTAATTTTTTTTATTTTTTTATCCTCAATTATGTTTTGTCCCAGACCTAATAATGTGATCTCAGTCCTTTTTTATGACTTTTGCCATTGGATAACATGAAAACAAGGGTTATGTAAGTAACTATGGTTATAAGAATTCTGGACGACTGTCAGAGATGGTGCGTTAAGAAATGGATGTCGGTCACGCACACGCACTGGTTGAGTATTTGTATCAACAAAGTCACTTGACTTGGGTGATGCTAGCCCTGTCACCCTGTAAAAGGCTCATTCACTCAGGTAATGTTTCCTCCTGGAATCTTCTCGCCCAGATTCTTAGTGACCAGGAACTTAATGGTCAGCTGGAATTCACAGAACTTTAGTTACATGCATAACCCTCGTTTGATATCATTCCTCCTGAATGTGGGCCACAATGACTCAGCCACTTTGTGACGGCTGAGTTGTCACTTATATAAACCCAACCAAAGAAGTCCTATACATCAAACAAATGTTATGATTTGGTTGTTTTGCAAACTTTTTTTAAAATTTTGTTTCATATTTTTTTTTCTATGGTCAGTAGTGACAGCTGCACCAGATCAGGTAGGTTGGGCACTTTCAAAAGTTCAAATGTAAAAGCAGTTTGCATGCATAAAGACACTCCTTTTTGCCTTTAAGGCATACAGGAGTCACAGCATCACCTCTGCATGAAGTCAGCAATGTTGCTGCATGACTTGAGCTGGTCAACACTGTGAGCACTGAGTCACTGAAGAATACCTTTACTCTTTGTCAGTGATCACTGCTGAGTCATTGCTTTTTGTGCTTTTATGCGGCCTCTTCTTCATTATGTACAGTAAGTGTACCAAAACGAGTCTGTCTGTACTAGATCTGCTCAGAGCTTTTTTGAATGTTTGACCTGGATCTGAATGTAATTCAGCTCAAACAACAATCCTTGACAAGGTCCAAAATAAACTTAAGACATAAATTTCAAGTCTGTGCAAAAGTGGTATCTCTTTTTGCTTTGCGTCTTGCTCTCCAAGCCACCCATTCTTGCTCTGTTCTTATTCTGTAGGCAGTTGCCATGCAAGCCAGATGCTAATTTGCTTCATGTGACACGCCTATATCGCATGGCAGTAGCAGTGTGCTGCATTGCAAAGCTGAAGCAAAGGATTATAGCTAGACTTATCTATAAGATTACTGTGTGTTAATGACCTTGACCCTTTGGCAATATTGTCTTGTGTCTTGTCGTTGAAGGAGCTGGTAGTTCCGGTGGTTAGTGATAGGCCAGTAATTGGACCTATCCTGCCCCAGCTCTCTCCTGGTGTGTTCACTGTCAGGATGGAGACAGCCTTCCCAGGTGTCCACTTCACTATCCTTCTTCATACTTTTTCCGCCTTTTTTTTTTTTTTTTTTGCGAGAGCCAAAAAGAGAGCCATCACTACCGGAAATGACTTTTACTCCTCTATAGCTGAACAATATGAATAGTCAAACAATATATAGTAAATCCCACAACATAAAAGTTGTATTATGGTAAAAATAGCTTTAGCTACTGTATATATCATCGCACTTTAGCTGTGATTTCAATTTCGCATAATTTGCATGTACAAATGAGTGATGATGTGATTTTTTTTTTTTTTTTAATTTTGCCTGGAAGAGATGTGGTACAGTGTTAACATTCTGTAATTGATCATGTTGTACATAGAAGTGGTGCTATATGTATGTAATATGGTATAAGATAGTTTGCTGACAGAACAGTTGCTAGCTACACAAGTACCTAACATAGTTGTGGTCTCCACAACATAAAATACAGTAGATCGTCAACTAGGGAACCAGAGAGCCTACATCATCAATAAATTAAGTGTATTTTTGTCATCTCCATGAATGCATGGATATGGGACTGTATACAATCTGTAGTTTGTCTCCCA
Source organism: Holocentrus rufus (assembly GCA_900302615.1). Taxonomy (NCBI): domain Eukaryota; kingdom Metazoa; phylum Chordata; class Actinopteri; order Holocentriformes; family Holocentridae; genus Holocentrus; species Holocentrus rufus. The sequence goes on along the minus strand of OMLF01048173.1, from coordinate 11,339 downwards.
CAATGAAATTGAGAAAGAGGTGGTGAGAAGTTGGAGGAGGGGTGGGTGCAGTGTAGGGGCACAGTAATGGATTGGTGTTAGTCCATGTGTTTGTGTCTTTGTCATATCCTGGCTGGATTTTGACAAAATTTGTGGGGATGATATATCTCACCACGGCATTCCAGCATTTTCAGAATTACACTGACCGGAGCACAGGGTGTGCTACAACAGGTCAAAGCAAGGTAACATATTTGTTACTGACTGAGCCAGGGGGGCCTGCATCATTTGTGGGCGATGACATTGTTGACTCTTGTCTTATGTTTTATTCTTTATATTTACATTGTTCTTTCATTTTGGCTCATTCATTACTTAATTTTCCCTTGGCTATGAGATGGGGAAAATATTTGTCATAGTTTGGACGTGAATTTATGGTGTAGGGTCAGAATTTCATCTGTGGAATAATCCAAATATCATGTTAAATGAAAATGTGACAAAATGTGTTCAATCAAAGAAAAGAGCATGTGATTGCATTCATTCATGTCATTTACTCTTTTTTGTCCTCTCTGCTTTTTGATTTGTTAGAGGTTGTTGAGAGGGGCTCTCCTCCTACCCCAGTGGAGATCTTCCCATCTAATGCAGGCCAGGACATTGCTCCCACCCAGTCAGCTGGTAAGCCTATAACTATCATGCTGTCTGTTCTTTAAATTCATTTTCTTTCATTTTATTTTTGTGATTTTTTTTTGTTGTCTTTTCTCTTTCAATTTGTTTTCTTTTATTTCTCCTCTTTCTTTTTCTTTCCTATTCTTTTCTATTCTATTTTAGTCTATGCTCTTCTCATATTCTATTCTATTCTGTTTTGAAATTTGATATGACACTTTAGTGAACAGGTGAATGCACAGCTGACAGGTTGATAATAGATCTGTCCTTGGTACATACCTGACACATGCACACACGCACGCAAGCGCGCGCGCACGCACACACACACACACACACACACACACACACAGACATTGGTCACTTAAATAGCATGAATGAATCGTGCCATGCAGAGTGGTTGGACGGACCCTGGGTTCATAAATACCCACGTTGTTATCTGTGTCACTCAGCTATTAACGTATCCTTGGTTTGCTCTGAACACTGCAAATGAGTTCCTGGCGGTTCAATGGCTAAAATAGTGATAAAAAGGAATTCAGACAGATAAAGGAGCATGGTGCTTTCTCCATTTTCTCTGACCTCCAAGCAACAGGTTTTGTCCTTGGAGGTCTCTCTCTTCTGCTGTGGGAATATTATGTACTCTGATATGTTTAGCAATGATCCAAGACTTTTAGGTACTCTTTGATAGAATATCATCAACCTGTGGTGTTCATTGCATTCCAAGTCTTATTTTGTACTGAGGTATGGTAATTTTCTTGTCTGTTGTAACCACTTTACCTCAAACAGCCTCATCCACTTAAGTTAATAGATTACCTACATTTCCCAGAGCAACTTTACAGACAAAAAAAAAAAAAACACCCGTGGCAACTCAGTTGTAGGGAGATATCATGGTCACAGCTGATTTGCTTCCTGTACTATATTATATAGGCATTATGGAGTCAATGTGTCTTCCCTCAACAGTATAAAAGCAGTTTTGTCAGAGTCTGACTTCTGAGTGATGTGCAATGAAAGCTGTTTTGTCACATGGAGAACTTAGCTGTATTTGCTATGTAAAGCTATGTTTGAAAAAACATTTATTATTTAGTCTGGCTACAGTCGAACTTTTAAAATGCATGTAAACCCACCGAGTATTAGTGTCTTGCTCTGCCTTGTCTATGCAATTCAGATCACGTCATTAATTAACAGTGTCGGGCACGTTACTTCAAAAAAGTAATTAGTTATAGTTACTCATTACTTCTCCCAAAAAGTAACTGAATTAGTAACTAAATTACACTATTATAAAAGTGACTCATTACCCAGGGAAAGTAACTATTTGCGTTACTTTAAAAAAAAAGTTGTAACGGACATGGACAAAGTCCGGGACATAATGCACACTTGACATATAAGTTCTTGCCTTTGACCTCAATGACGTTGAAGTTGTCAGTCAGTGGAGGCAATAGTCCTTGATGAAGCCAAGGCTCGCCAAGCCAGTAGCCGATCCAGTGGGTTGCTAGGTTGCTACAAGTTACCACCTTGGTTGAATGAGTAGTCAGCTTCTCATTTCACCACCAGCCTCTTAGTTACGAGCACCGGCTTATCATTGGCCAGATCGGTAGCTGGCTTCAGCAGGGATATAGCCTCCGCTGACTTCTCTGTAGTCTTAATTTTGTCCCTTATCAAGTGCCATAACTTAGGTTTGTGATTCACTGTGGTACTATTTTAGTAGTTTGCTTTGTTCTGGTTCTTTGTGGTACTTCATCAAGATTAGTTGGATCCAGTGCTAAACATCGCTGCCTCATAAATCCTCTCCTTCTCTCTCTCTTCTGGTCCAGAGGTGGATGAGTGTCAGATCAACCCTCTTATTTGTGGCCGGGGGGTTTGTTACAATACAGCTGAGGGTTACACCTGCCACTGTGACGAGGGCTATCGCCTGGACAACGAACACAACACCTGTGTAGGTGAGTGTGTTTATCTGTCTGTGTGTTAGCCCTGTGATGGAATATCTATATCTATGTATCTATCTATGTATCTATGTATCTATCTATCTATCTATCTATGTGTATCTGTCTATCAGTAGAGAATGACTAGCCCCATTTTGTAACAAAGGATATAAGTAAAGTAAACCTTTCTGACAGGAACATCTGCAGATGCTGCAGTTATTTTTTTCCCTGTCTGATATGTTGTAACATATGGCATGGCTATAGATGAGACTCTATCTGAAAAGAACCTTCAAAAGATTGCTGTATTCTTATCACAACCTAAGCATTTGCTCCCTTCCAAATGTCAACCTATGTTAATGTCCTGTGCTGTGTCCCATGATGTGTTTATGTCCAGATATTGATGAATGTTTGGAAAGCCTGTCTTTGTGCTTCAACGGCCGCTGTAAGAACACTGCCGGCAGCTTCTTGTGTGTCTGCCAGCTGGGATTCATGACCGATGAAGAGGGAACCAGTTGTATTGGTAAAACATCACAGCCCATCCACTTCATACACGATTGATCTCTCTTCAAAATATGCATGCAAACATGCACGCAAGATATGACAGATGCCATCAGTTCTGAATCTGGATAGATTGAAGTGATATGCTGATCTACCTCTTTCACTGGAGCTGGATGATGAATTTAAAGTAGCTCTGCACTTTAAAAATGATAACTAGCAATTGTGACTTTGAAACATCAATCAAGTAATTTTTGAGTTGCAATTACTGCAGACTTATTTTGTGTGGTTTTCACATCTGTTACTAGAAGAAAAGCATAACTTATTTCGTGATAGTATAACATAATATACAATAACAATAATATTTTATACATAGCTATTAGATTGCTATAAAGCCAAGCCAAAACACTGCCAAGCTGCTGCTCCAAAGTGTCTAGTGCAACCGAATCGACCATGGTAATTTATTCATGTACACTAAAGGCCCTTTCACAGCAGATGCATTTTTTTCACACGATTAAAGGCCCGTTCACACCAAGCCTGAATTTTTAGCACGAAAAAACATAGACGACAAGATTTTGAAACAAAACAACACATCCCTACGGACCCCTTCACACCAAGCCCGAAATATCACACTGCGAAAATCCGTCAGTATTTTTTTCGGATGCCTGGTTGAATTTTTTTTTTTGGCCGGAGTGCAAAAGAAAACTCACTGACCAATCAGATTAGCATGTGTGCGGAACTGGCATTCAAGATAGACATAGTGCTATTAAAAATTTCTTTGGTCTCAGAGAGAAAAGAGCTGCATGATAAAAACAAAAACAGTTACAAAAATGCGGAACAAAAAGAATGTATATGGAAATCAATTGCAAACAAAATGGGAATCCACGATGGTGAGTAAGAAAACTTTTGAATGTCGGTCAGTGACACACTAGCCTATAAGCTGAAACAGTGTACTCACCGTAAACACACAGCCAAACTCTGCTCGGGGTCAGTCAGTTCACGGCAGTTTGTATGTTGTCTCTTCAGTGTGGGTGCCTGAAGTTGCAACAAGGTCTCAAACTCGCCCACAGATATCCTGAAGTAGCGTTGAAAACATTCATGGTAGAACTTGAGCTCTTGAATCAATTTGTGGAACTCCCCATGTTCTTGCCTTTTTTAAAGAATGGGAACCATTTTTTCCCCTTTTAATTTGCTCACTGAGCAGAATGAGAAACTCATTTTCACTCCTGCTGCTGCTACTGATTGACTCCATTTTGCACTTTTCTTCTTCACTTTCATGTAGCCTAGGCCTGCAAACTTTTTCTGAGAATGACGAAACTTTGGCATCGGACTTGGTATGAACAGTTTTGATGTGTAGAAATCTTTGCGAATATTTCATAATTTCGCTTTGTTTATTTGCATCGGTCTGGATGTGAACAGGCCTTAATTCACAAGTCAAGATATTTTTTGGGACATTTTTACACAGAATGCAAATATGAAGCTGCGGCAAAGTGACATTTGTTTTTTCGGACCGACATTGATTTTCTAAACTTTTGCACCGCGAATATAGATAGAGAGAGCATACAGATTGTTGGGAGACAGAGAGTGAGGGAGAGACAGAGTGTGAAAGACACACACACACACACACACACACACACACACACACACACACCCTTACACAGACAGGAAGAGATTAGACAGAAACTTGTGATGCAGCTGAAGCTGTGCTCTGTGTGCGATGTTGTTAAAAACTTCATGCTTATGTTACAATTGAAATATTTTAATATAAGAGGGACTTCAACCGGCACCGACATTCTAAAATATGTCGGAAACCAGCCATGACAGAACTTCAGCTCCTGTATGGTGCAGTGGATTTGCCAGTTTCTTTCTCTGCCTTTGTGGAAAGAGGAAGAAATATTCGGCTGCTAATTTTTTGCAATTTCGTGTCATTTATCCGCATTGCTCCTGGTGTATAAAGGCCTTAACGAGACTGATTTAAAGCACGAGTTATTTTCACATTTTTATCAACAGAATAATTAATAGTCTGATATTTTTAGCAAAATAGGCTGTATATCATGATTTATTGGGAGAAACCATGCAATTCTGTGTAAAATCAGACAGTCCGCACCTCCATACAGCCAGAATGGAACGATCCTTCTTTCATAACCACACTTTACGAAGATTCGACTGTGAGATTGGCAGTCGAATGAGGCACCTTCGAATCGTCGACTATTTGGGGTCACCCCTACTAATGTGTCATAAAACTAATCCTCAGTAAGAAATAATCAAACACCATCAGTACATACATCTCAATGCATAATGAGATGTATGCATTAAACATCTGGAGTCATTTTGTCATTTCTGTCTGACCTGTATAAATATTCAAAGTGTGCACACCAAAAGTGCCTACTAAATGAAATTACAAGTCTATCTCAGACATAGCCTGTCTGGTATTTTGGATAAGACCAGGGACCACACTGTGTTGCTCATTACCACCGTCTGCACAACTCCCCTCCCTGTCTCAGTCCCCATATTCGGATATAAATACAAGGCACACTGTGATTAAGTGGTTTCCTGGCGCTTCAATGAAAGTTTCCCCATGCGCCAAAATGATACTGAATGAGGGCTGTGAGGGCAAATAGGCCTTATGGTTATTTCCCCATAACTGCAATAAAAATCTCCTTTCTTTCTCAGCGGTATAGGAGGAAATATGAAAATATTATTTATGGCTTTTTTGACAGCTTTATAGGCACGTGCATATGTAATAAGTGTTCTTTTATTAAGATTACTATAATAAAAGGCTTAGGAGGAGAAATATTTATATATATTTTTGGGATATTCAAGTGCAGTTGCTACACTGTGTTGCAAAGTCAAATACACAAATTGTCAAATTGTTCTCCATCCACACTAGTGTTTTTGAAAAGGCCGTCCGCTCTAAAATGGTGGTGGTGAAAACACTTACATTTATTGAATACACATGCGCAGTAGCCTAAATCTGAGGAAGCAACACCACAAATTTATGCTTACAAGTGATGTCAACAACACTTCTCCATCTACATCCATCATTACATTACTGTACATGACGCCAACAATGTCATATAGCTTTAAAATATTAACACAGGTGTAGGACCGGGTTGGGTTTCTCATTAATGTATAGAACTGTGACACCACAATTTATTCCTACCACCACAATTTCACCTTGATCAGAAATAAAAAATGTTATTGGTTTCACTGCCACAAAAGCATCACGAGCCTGTAGCAAATCCACCCCTCCATATGAAAACAGTGACAATAGTTCAATAAGTGAAAAATTAAGGTTTGCCTGCCAACTGTCATCTCGTATCTAACAGCTTTTTGCCACTATCTCTCTTGAGGGACACCTCAAAAGAAAATCTCATAGATACAAATGACAGCTTTAGTCATTTGAACAGTTGCTAAATAAAGCATAGACATGGTTAGTTATGGTTAGTTATGAGTTACTTCAGGCCAATGTTACACAGTGCAACTTGCATGCAGTAAGTTGCAGGTTGTAAATTAAAGTTATACCATTGCTATGTCACCAAATGCATACAGAACATTCTGAATCATGATGCAAACCCAGTTCATCATCCCCATTGGATCTATCTCCAAAACAACTAAGTTGCACGGAACTATAGTTACATTTCAGTTACAACAGTGTAAAAAAATACTTCTTCTTGACATATATCCCTGTCAAGAGTCCAGTCCAGATAACAGTCCAAATTAAGTACATGGTTTTTCACCTCTGAGCGTGGTCCATACAAATTTGTCCTTAAATGAGGCCCTTAAACGCACGCGCACATCCTCACCTCTGACTTCACCTGTTCAGGTTAAAGACCAAAGGTGACCGGGCTTTGCCGTCAGATCCGCAGCTTTGGAATGGCCTGACTGAGGAACTCAGGCTATAAAGAATTTATAATCCCTATGAACTATGAATCCTATGAATCCCTATGAAACTATTTATTTTCATGGCTTTTATTTTTATGTTTTTATTGTTATGTTTTTATGTTTTTAATGTTATGTTTTTATGTTTTCACCTCGATTTCTTATTTCATAAAGTTCATAAAGTTTTATTTAAAAAAAAATGGTTCTATAAATAGTTCTCTTACTCTTGTGATCAAAAACATTTATTTGAGGCTCAATTCTGAGGCTGTTCTGTAAATAGTTTTCTCATAAACAACAAATTTAGCTACTTCCAATCAACCCATACCCATTTTAAGATGAAATCACCAACATCTGGTTTAAGTTCCACCTATTTCTGGTTTAAGCCCCACCCACTCCGAGTATGGATACGAATACAGATAATTTAGTTGGTTGAACAGATACAGATACATATACAGATAATGGTGTACTCACTCATGCCTACTCTACATGTGTGCATGTCCATGTGCCCATTTTACAATGAGATTAAAAGGATTTTTTCAAATTTTCAACCACATTTAATCAGTGTTTCACTCTTGCCTCTCCTTCTGTTGCCCCATCCCTCCCTCTTTCCAATCTGTCCATTCTTCCTTCATCTTTCCTCAGATATAGACGAGTGTCAAACACCTCATGTATGTCCAGAGGGAGAGACCTGCTTCAACACCATTGGCTCATTTCACTGTCGTCGTTGCGGGAGTGGCTTCAGGTTAACGCCCACTGGACTCTGTGAAGGTAGATCAGCATGGAACATAAGATAAGAATGAAATAATTCTATCCCCTTTGAAATTAGATATACATTCGGTGTAAGGGTTTTTATTATTTATAGGGGCTTTGCAGTTGTCCCCCAAATCCATAATCCAGGTCTGACTCCATCACGGAGCACCATTAGAGAAGTAGCTTTGTGTAAATAATTACTAAATGTACAACGAACGAGCTAGAGACAGAGAAGCTCAGTTATAGGTACCCGTATTTTGTGACCACCTGTGGTGCTGTAGTGCATCAAGCTGTGACCTCGTCACCGTAGCTGTTCGTTCCGCCACGTTTGTCCTGTTGTAGGCTAATGTTAGCAAACTGGGTACATAGACTAGTGTCAAGAAGACGTTATGACTGTTAACTTCTGTTAACTATATTACTGGGCTCCAACCACCGCAGAGAAAAGTGGAGCAAGATACTTTCCAGTATCTTGTATACTTTTCCAGTCAGGTGGCAGCAGTGGAATGCCTCTCCCAGCTAGCTGCCTGCCTGTCTTAGGCTAACTTAGCTACTAGGCATCCGCCGTGAAACATATAGGCGACAGTAGTGCCAAACCTTTTTTTTTTTTTTTTTTTTGTGATTTATTTGCTTTTACTACTGACGCTTGTATCAAGGTTGCCAGGCAAACTAAAGCTGTAGTGTTTGCAGTTTAGACCACTGTCTTGACCAATGTGGCCTTTGACAGTGTATTAGATACCTTTGTCAAAGGTGGAAAAGTTAGAGGAGTTGATTAGCTCCAATGTCAGGAAAAGGCTTGGAGTCCCACGGTGTCTCAACAGAGTAGCTTTATATGGAATAGGGATTCTTGAGTTACCTACATCTAGCTTAGAAAATGAATTAAAGTGTGCAAAGATAAGGTTAGAGATGACACTGACTGAACTGAAATGGTTAGAAGTACAGCACCTGATGTACTGGGGGGGAAGTGGAACTGAAGAGGGGCAGTCCAACAGGTGCAGTCAGCATTAAGACACAAAGAGATTGTAGGGCAGGTCCAGCAAGGCCAAGGGGGGTTAAGTCTGGGAGGCAACTTCATCAGAGAGGACAAAAATTATAGTAGAGGAGATACATAGACAGGAGGAGGCTCTGATTTGGGCCTCTATGGAAAAGCTCAGTCTGGATTATGGCACAAGGGACAGTAACATCATGTCCTGTGTATTGATAAATGGAGACAGCTCCACAAGGCGTGTAATAAGCGGAATAATCAACAACAAGGGGATTTCCTCTGGCTCCATGTCGGTCATTATTTTTCAATAGAGGACCGCCTTCGAGTGGATTATCCCTTACTTTCAAGGTGTGAAGGATGCACACAATGGGTTTTGGTGAGAACCAACCGTTTTACAATGAAAACTTATGCTGGGTACATTTAAATGCTCAATTGCTGAGGGTCAGCATTCCATTAGCTACAAAACATAATGCATCACTTCCACTCCAGCCCTCCATGTGTGTCTCAACACTGATGTCCCTCCTCTCTTCTGTCATAGACTGAAATTCCCCTTCCCCTAAACCCACAACCTTTCCCTCCCTATTTTGATCAAGAGAACCAACCAAAAATCCCCTTTAACTCGTTTCCTACTTCTTAACACAGTTATGCTGGGATTTGCACTTAAAATTAGGCTACTTACACTCATGATGAGACACTTTACGACTTTTCATTAACTTTACTGTTCATACTTGCATTTGAGGATTAGTGTTTGCCTAGAATTTAATAAATAAAGTGCACTTAAACTTGAGGCAGTCTCCAAGCTCAATTGTCAGGGCTTCATATTGAATAGAAAATTCTTGGAATAGTTTGATTATTTCCAAAACCCATCATGCGTAATGTCAACCATCAACATATACAGAAAAAAAGCTCAGGAAACAGATGCAGCGTATAAAATCCCACTAATCAAGCAATCAAACCAATGAAACTATAAAAAAAAATCACCGTATGGGCCCACATTTTCCTGGAAGTGGACCATTTCTACCAGAAACCACAGGTGTGCCCATCTCTCCCTTTTCAGCAGGAATAGTTTGCGCCGTACTCTATGTGGCAAAGGGTTAGCTGTGAGGTTTTGAGTGTTCACACACCATGTAAGACAAGCCAAGCCACAGTGGGGTGGCAATGAATGGTGGTGGCGGCTAGAGGAAATAATTAGTCCATGTGACAGAGTCCACAAGCCTTTATAGAAGCAATAACCCAGCTCACAGATGTTTAAATGACACTGCCAAGCTCACAGAAATGTCAGATTTCTTAGACTGTGTGTGTGTGTGTGTGTGTGTGTGTGTGTGTGTGTGTGTGTGTGTATGCGCGCGCGTATGTGGATGTATGTCTGTGTGAAATCTGGTGTCTCTCCACAGCTTGCCTGTGTTTGTCATGAATGGCGCACTTGTTGCCCAAAGCTGTTGTGCCAGTATTTTCAGTGTCTGCATGTTTGTCATTTTGACACATTAAGGACCTCCCAATCCATTTCTGTCCTTTGTCACTGACTATATTTTTCACTGCTGCCTTCTTCCTTGACCCCTTCCAGATATTGACGAATGCCTGGACCCTGTGACTTGTGCCAATGGAAAATGCACCAACTTTGAAGGTTCCTTTGCTTGTTCATGTAACGAAGGCTTCCAGCTACTTCATGGAGAATCTTGCCAAGGCAATAACGTTTTTCATTCTATGCACTATGTCTAGTCCTCAGTCATTTTGATGTGAGTTTCACTGAGGGCCCTAAAACAAGTGGTGTGTGTCCTTGACTTTTGAAATTGTCCTGGGATTTTTGCCAAATGATGTCATTCCTGTAAGACATGCACTGTAATCATTAGACATACCCTCTTAATGGCACAATGACTAAGCTGCTGGTCAGGAACCTAAGTGGTCAGGAATACTCTATAAATATAAACAGCATACTAACTGCAAAAACCCAATGCCATAAAATTAAGCTGCCACCTCATAATCACTGTTTGGGGAGTGTCTGCGGAAATGACATAGCTCGTCTATTGAGACCCCTTTGCATTAGCTCAGCAAAGGACTCTCTTTTTTTTGTTTTGTTTTGTTTTTTCATAAACTTTCCTCCAAAGAGTTGGTGTCACTCACAAGGAACCTCACTCAAAATGGAGACCTCAATTCCTCAGTTTATAAATCTTTCAGGTCTCAGGCAACACCAGCAGACCTTTTCAGAGCCACCATGGAGTCCTCTTGGGTCCTGTTTGTCAAATGATGGAATTTACCCTGTTGTATTCAAGTAAAATATGAACTGTGTCACAGTTTCTACACAAAATTGCCATTATACTGTATATCAATATGATATTGACTAATAACTCCATACCAACAACATTAACTCTAGTTATTTTTATTTGAGCTTTTATAGATTAAGATTAAAATTAAGATTGCCTTTATTGTCATTGAACGTATCAATGAAATTTGTATTGCAACTACCGTGTTACATAACTAACGTGTAAGCATTAAAAACGTATATACAATATACAATACAATAAAATACAACAGGATAAAATAAAATACAGTTCTTAAATATAACAGGAGGTGCAGGTAAAGGTGGACAAAGTGCGAGTGCAGTGGCTCATAGTCTTTTCAGTCTCCCATCTCAGTAGGTGGGAGTGTCTGCGTGTGGCTGTATGGAGGGGGAATGTGTA
>OMLF01048172.1:22711-34747 GCA_900302615.1 Holocentrus rufus | reverse complement strand
AAAAAAAAAAAAAAAAAAAAAAAAGGCTCTTGAATCCCTCCGGTGGCACTGATGATAAATAACGAACAGTCCCTTAATCAGTCCCTTAAAGCCTTCCTTTGTGGCCATTTGAATTGGTATGATATCCTCAGCCAAACAAAATGAAACTGCTTGAGTAATTTTATTCCACCGTTTGCTCTGCCTGTCATACAGATTTCCACTTGCAGGTGCTCCAGCTATGCTCAGCTGAGTCATTTGCTTGCTTTTAGGCCACACATTACCAGCTGCAGCTGCTAAACTCTCTTCTCACGCGATTTCTGAGTTTCCTCATATTGGCGTGTGTTTCAGCTTCAAGTAGTGAAACAAATTAGTTGTGTTTCCACCTTTAGCTTTGACAGTTTTCTTGCATATTTTGCAGAAAATTGTGGTTTGCTGGAGGTCTGATAGCCTTACCTTGTAGCCAAACCACTTCCAGATAACCAACGTAACTCCCCTTCTAGGGACTAGTTCCTTGTACAAGGCTAATGTGCTTGCTATTGGCTTTCAGCCATGTTTGCTCTTGCAGGGATAGAAGGCTGCGTCAACACATCACCACGCTGCTATATTGTCACTATACTGCTATATCATTGATATCATGATGTAACACTTTTTTTCGTGTACAAATTTTTACCAGTATTATCGTGAACAATAAGAACAATAGCCCTAGCGCCTCCTAGTGGTGAAAACTAAACTTGAGGAATGGGGTCGAGCAAGCCCAGCCCAGGCTGTTCACGTTTTTATTCACTGAAAAACCCAAAAGAGACCTTGTTTTAAATCTAGACTTTGGGACAGCTAACAGGAATCCGCGCAATAACCTTAGGCTGTGATCCAACTCATATGATGCTAATATCACTGTGATATAACTTGGTACCAGATTCATCTGTGACACAGAATATCATTCAAATCTTATCAGCAAAACCCTAAAATGAACTTTAAACTAACAGATGACCAAAAATATAACAATGGTATATGACCTGGTATTTTTATACTAGTAAGAGTCCAAAGCACTGTGTTTTGTACAAGCTGGAGGTGAGAGACTTAAGCAGGAACAGCAGCGTACTTTAGTCTACATGAAAGAACTGGCATGGATGACGTAACAGCTTCAATTTAGAAATACTCCTCACCTGAAGGAAACAACTCTCTTAATCTGTTTGTCAAAGCTCAAATTACCATCAAGAATGACAAATTTCTTGCTACTGGCTACTTTACATTGGCAGCCAAAGTAATTCAGGGTGAATAAATTTGCATGGGCCAGAAACCACTATTTATAAGCTGGTTGTCTTTTATTATACCCAAACATTTAATTGTTGAGGAAAATGCATTGGTTAATTTGTATTATGTGAGCCTCTGAAATCTACTTATGGCTGTAACCCACTTGCAATAATAGGTGCATAGATATCTTTCCAGGGAGAGATTGCACTAGTTCAACACGGCATCTTTTCATTCAGATGGGACTGATAAAGTAGTAGCAACGATAGCATGCAATGTAAGAGCTAATTAATTGGTCCTGACAGGCCCAAATAGTCAAGGACACAACTTATTTGGACACAAGCCAAACGCCAGTGTAGGCTAAAGGACAGACTTGATTAAATTAATAAGGTGCTACTTTGAACCTTTAAGGGTTTTTCTACTTGACCTGACAGGAGCATCCTACATGTTGCAGTGTAGAAGCCTTTAGGAAGGTTGTTTGTTGATCACGTGCATGGTTCTCCCTAAAAGCTTCTGTGGCCCAGAAAAGAAGTCATTGAAGCAGTTTTAGCCAATCGGCCTCTGTGGACAATATGTGGACATAGCATAATCAGTCAACAAGTTTTGGAAAAAAAAATGTACAGTTTTAAGTGTTTTAGAACAAGCTTGCAGTCTAAAGGAAAGATGAGAGTTAACTTATATTTTCCTCCAGGGTTCTCTTAGGATTAAACCAAAATTCTCCCTCATATAATGTTACACTATTAGATCACAACTTGTTTTTTTTTCTTTCTTTTTTCCCTTTTCTCTGTTATGTAGTCTGTGTTGATGTGAAAAGCTGTTTTATGTGAAACTTTTAGCTTTTACCATCATCTTGACCAGGACTATGTGGGAAAAGAAATATTATACCTCAGTGTGACCTCCTGTGCTGAATAAAATAATATAAAATAAAATGAAATAAAATAACACAAAATAAAATGAACAGTGGATATGATAATTAACTTCCTTCAAATAATGATACAAATGATATACACTGATGTATGCAATCTGCTAGAGCATTGTTTTTGCTTCAAGACGGTTAAAACATTACTTTCCTGTTGCACTCACAGAAATCTGGGTTGACGCCACTTAAAGCAACTACAAGGAGTTTTCAACTGGTTATGAAACAGTCTCAATTTAACACTGATGCCTCTTTGTGATCTACATAAGCAAACAAGACCATCAGCAAGAAAATTGGCTATTTCTGTATAGCTATTCTAAAGGCCTGCCACCGGGTCGGATTCCCTGCCAAATCAGATGAAACACACGCAGACAGGAAGAGCCAATGTTTACATTACATGTAGCATTGTGGCATTAGGGAGTACAAAGATGTTACTAAGATGATGGGAAGACATTTCTCTTTGTTCGATAATGTAAGTGAAATTAGACCTGTCTGCTTCCTGACTCATAAAAAAAAAAAAAAAAAAGACGCGAGAAAAAGAGAGAGAGCGCCAGCGACCGGTGGTGGTTGAGCCGGTGGTGGCAAGAACCAAGAACAAAGCAATTGAATCAGATGAACAAAGAGTTATTTTCTGACTGTTTCACAGCGGTTACATTGTAAAGCACAAATAAACACGTCCACACCTCCTCACAGCCCTGCTGGAAGGTCCACAATGCTGGATTTGATGGTGAATGGAGCCTTATATGTAACCTTGGTGTATGAACGCTACTAGAGTATAGTTTACTAATTGTTTCAACATCACCATATTACAATTATTAATCTCACATAGCAAGAAATCGATTCATTACCTCATCGCTATGAATCCTGCAAACAACTGTCTTTAAAAAAGAAAAACTTATAAAAATAAGTTGATTCTTTCTTTCTCTCACTTCCAAAAAAAATGCTCACGCTAGCAAAGATCTTCATGACAGGAGGTGGTGGTTCTTATGGGAAATGCAGTCTTCATTCCTGAGAAACACTACCTCTTTGGTCCACAGGCGCCGCTAAAATCAACACAAACTGAAAGTTCCCTCTAGTTGCTTTAAGTTTATCAGTCTGTTATGTCACAGACAGGCAATCATTTGTAGCCTCAGGTCTATTTACATATTCATCTAACACAATAGCAGCTGACCAAGTTCACTAGATGCCTTTTTCCAGAGACTCCCTATGGTTTTCAAATCGTTTCTTCCTAACGGAGTATCTGGTTGTTCATCTTTAAAATGTAGGTAACCACCAAGCCTCTGGTTTGAGTATTTATGCCTGAATTACACCTATATTACCTCTTGCCATTGTGTAGTGTAGCCTACAGCAGCAAAATAAGGCTTGTGTGGGTTGAGTTGAGGGTGGGCAGGTATGTGCACAGCAGACAGTTGGTGGAGATTTGAATAGAGGCAGGGACTATTTGCATATTCACAGATCCATGCATACTAAATGAAGTTATAGGTGTAGAGTTACATCTAAGCCATTTTAAGGCATGAAGGGATTTTTTTTTCATGGAAAAAAAAGGGCTTTAAGGGTTCAATCAATGCCAGGAATTGGACTTTAAAAACCCTGAGACAACATCTGTGTCAAGCAAAACCATACCAGCCAACAAAAAGCCTTTCTTATTTTATAGTGTGAGTGTTATGACCAACGATGCTCCTTCTGAACAGCCCTGCAGTGAAACACTGAGGAGTGATCCTACTGCAGCTTCGCATAGAACAGCAAGGTCAATTAATTGCTTCTTATTCAGGCCATCGATTCCATAAAGTGGTTTGGCTGAAAAAGCAATTTTAGAAACCGATCCTGGCAGTTAACTTTGGCTCACCCTTCAAGGCAATTTAGGACTGTTTAACATGTGTCAATGGGAAATATTTGTCTTCATATGAATTAATTGTGTGATGCAAGAAATCGATATCTGCTACTATTATCTTTCCCCCCTTTTGTTTGTAGATGTGTTTGTGTGTATGTGTGTGTGTTGTAGATAGATCACACAAGGCCGAATCATTCTCCCTCTGATTTTGTCTCTACAATAAGTTCCCCCCTCTCCATCTTTCATTTTTTATATCCCTGGATTCCTCTGGTTCTGTTTCCCTGCCTTTAAGACCAGAGCTGAAAGACAATCCCAGGAGTGATTAGAGACTGTTAAGCTGGGAAAGCTGTGCAGCTGATCTTGCTTCATCTCCCCAACATCCCTCTGTCTTTATGTCTCCATTATTATTCCAAGTGTGTCTCTTAGAACAGACGAGAGAAGAGGAAAGAGGAAGCTTAGGCCCTCAGGTGAAGCTGTCTAATCACTCCCCATAAAGACAGAGGCCCAGCGAGACCAAAGAAAGGCCTGTCTTAACTTACTCCCTCTATCTGCAAGCTGGGAGGTCTGTTCTCTGTGTGTTTGTGGAAAAAAATGCTGCAGCTGATACGGTATATAGTTGGTTTGATTTGGTTGGTTGTTTTTTTTGGTTGAGTGAACTGGCTGGTTGGCTTGTTGGCTGCGACCAACAAGTATAAGTCAGGCTTATGCATAATTAGAGTTTTTGGAATTAACTTCTCTTCAGTTCATAACTTAGAAGTTAAATTTAACTCCCTGAACCCCAAACCTGCTGGCAGGTTTGAATGGAAAGTTTCATTGAGAAATTACACCATTTATCTTAGTCAGAAACTGAAAAAATAGAATTTGTAGGATTTTCAATTTTTTGACAGTCCATGAACTAAGCATGCATGCTAATCAGGAAAAACATTCAAATCTAAGCTTAAAATCATCAAAATCACTTGCTTGGGGTTTAGAGGGTTAAAGTGACTACACCTCCACCGGAAGTAGAATTTTAATTGCCTTATTTTACTTTTGCGCCATAACATAAACAATGCATTGCATTCTGGGATTCATGAGGGGTAGCAGTGAATTCAAAATGGTAACGTTAACTGTTGACAACATTAACAATGATGTTGGGCCAATATAGCCCTTTTGACATGAATAACAGGGTAAACACATATATGTTATTAATGAAGAGGCAGGACAGGAAAACTAACTTACGTTTCTGAACTAGGAGGTAGCATTTTAGCTAGTTATGTTTACGTCTAGTTATGTACAGTGTTGGGCAGTAGCGTGGCTACAAGTATTTCTAGATGAAATAGCATTTTCAGCAGTGAAGCTGTTTTGTGGATCATATAGTGTGGTAAAGTTAAAAAAAAGTACATTTTCCCAGCATTTCTCTAGCACTCAAACACAGTGTGGTGCTTTCAGATGTAGTCTGGAATAAAACTGCCAGGTGATAGATAGGATAGGTACGTTAAACCACAAAGGGAGAAACTGTGTGTGTGTGTGTGTGTGTGTGTGTGTGAGAGAGAGAGAGAGAGAGAGAGAGAGAGACGGTGACATGATCACTCACCAGTCCTTCAGATGAGTGCGCTGTCTGACGGCATCTCTGATAACAGTTTGACATGGAAGCATATTAGCATATTAGCATGGAAAATACTGTATTTCTGTATTTCCATATTACTATATTTCTGTTTTGTAAACCTTTGGAAATGGTCTTGTTCTTAAGAGCAGTTGCTTGCACAGGTACAGCTTGTTTTACAATAATAAATGTAACTAAATGTAAGAAACGTTTTCTTTGCCTACCAGTTTGTTTGACCGACAGTTTTTTTTTTATCTTGACCACACTGATTTGGTTAGAATTTGGTTCAATAAAAAAACAAAAAAACAAACAAACAAACAAACAAAAAAAAAAATCAATGTATCAAACTACAAACCACTTTTGTCATGTAGCTTGTTGTGTAACTAGCTACATTTTTCTCAGGGATGACTTTCATGTTGTGAAGCTTCATTTATTGTGGAGTAACTTGTCGAGTACACCATTATCTGTACCTGTGTCTGCATGTTCAACCAACTAAATTATCCGTATTTGTATTCATACGCAGAATAGGCGGGGCTTAAACCGGAAGTGGGCAGGGTTAAACAGGAAGAGGTCAGTGTAAGCCTGAAATGGGTGGCTGATCAGAAATTGCCCTTTTTATGGTGGTTTAAAACAAAATTACAAAACACCCTACAAAACATCTTACAACTTTATTTTTTATTTTCCTCTATTTATTTATTGAGAAATTTATGTGTGTGGTTTTGATCATCAACATAAAGCTTAGTTATTAATACATAGCAAGTCGATGTAGTTTAATAATCAATAGGGCAGGTTTAGGGGCTATAATAAATGTACCATTTATTTATTTATTTATTTATTTATTTACATATACTTCACAAGAACAATAAAAGTCAAAGACCAATCAATCAAACTCAAATCAAAATGCAAAGATAAATATCATGATCAAAATGTAAAAATTAAAGCCATGACAATAGAGTTCATAGGGATTATAAATTCTTTACAGCCTGAGTTCCTCGGTCAGGCCATTCCAAAGCTGCGGATCTGACGGCAAAGCCCGGTCACCTTTGGTCTTTAACCTGGACAGGTGAAGTTGGAGGTTCCAGGATGTGAGGATGTCAGGCAGGCGATTAAGGGCCTGATTTAAGGTCAAATTTGTCTGGATAACGCTCAGAGGAGAAAAACCATGTAGGCTACTTAATTTGGACTGTTATATGGACCGGACTCTTGACTGGGACTGGGACTGAGAGCTTTGATCAGGCCCAAAAAATCAGGCCCGGCTTGACCCTAGCCCAAAAAAATTATGAAGTAGGCTATATTTCTTTCTTTTTTTTGTAATAAAGAGAGCAACACTTACTATGTGTTTGTTTGTTATCCCCAAAACACAAGGAATAAGGATTGATCTGACCGTGAGACCGAGCCAACCTGGGACCAAAGAAACGGCGGGAAATTTGAGGCCAGGCTGGGCCGCTCCCTCGTCCGGGCAGAGAATCAAGCCTCTAGCTGGAGTCATCAGAGTGCAATGTGTGGCTGGGTCGCAGGTTGCGGCCATGCAATTAGGTGTTTTGGATCTCTTTTTGCTGCAGTAACTTTGTCTGCTTGGTACTGCTTTGTATGTATTGTATTGTATTTTAAGCGGTCCAGTTTCAACTGCATATACAGTGGTTTGTTGGTAACTTCTCTAAGTCTGGTTGTTTACGGTTGATGACGGCTGTCACTGACGCAGGTCGTACTTGTGCTTTGCTCTTTGATTATTGTCTGGTGCTGTATTAAGTCATAATATGTCCATTTACTTGGATACGTACCAGCCTCTCTCTTGCTCTCTCTCTCTCTCTCTCTCTCTCTCTCTCTTACACACACACACACACACACCGTGGCTATGGTGTGGCTGGCTCTCACCTCAGTGTTCATATTTGACATATTTGTGGACACAGCGACCCAATGATGAAAAAAATGTACTCACCAGCAGATATTAACACATTTTACTTGGATTATTCTCACGCTCGTAAAAATTCTATTATCCAGACCGGATACTCATTTCATCCAAGCACTTGGCTCATCCCTACTTGCTACATTTTCCAAGTAGCTTGCCCAACACTGGTAATGCATTGTGTCAGCTTGAAACTCACATTACATCACAAAGCCTCTGGCTTTGCTTCTTGTTCAGAGAACTAGGAAGGCGAGTTCCACTAAGAAGAAGCCGTTGTCGGTGCTTCCTACATCGCAAAAATCAAAGTTTGCTCAATTTGAACTGGGTGAGTAGTCTCCCTTTAAGCATCACTGAGTCACGCAAATTCAGGGGTCAAACTTGAGCTGGATTGAACTTTGACCCATGTAGGCAAGAGGCGAAATTAATTTGCTACCTCAGCAATTGTTTTGTTTTGTTTTTTACTTCGCAGGGTTTTAAATGGGAGTGTATGGGACACAAGTATTTCTTCAAAGCCAGTGTGTTCACCACATAACAGAGACAGGGCCCTGGTATTGTGTAGATGGAAAGAGGAAAATCATGTAAAACCCAATCAAGATACCTTGAATCAATCACTAACCACCCCAAAGAACCACAGAAGTGGTCAGATGATATATTTGGATACGTTAAGAACAAAGTGACACTGAATCTGTCTTCACTTCACATGAACAACTACAGAGACAGAAGTAAACTCAAGCACACAGATTGGAAAAGGATGCAAATCATACATACAGGTAGCTTGAATTTAATTATACTTTCATGTACTTTAATATGCAAAAATTGATTTGCCAGGATACTTAATGATGGACACAAATTGGACATAAATATTATGATAGAATACCGAAGATATACTGTCAGGAATAAAGGATGTTAGTTTCTGTACTAGGAAAGATTTTTAAGTAAACAGCCAGTCTTATCTGCCTAAACCACAAAGTGGGGATGCATCAGAGAAGCACGTCTCATCCCACTAACTGAGATACCTTAGATTCACCCTGTTTATCCACATAAAATTGTGGTTTTGGTGTGGTCATTGAGGGGAAATCTTCTCCACACAGCAATCGGCAAATGCAGACTTAAGATAGTAATCCTGAAGTGTCTTCTAAACAGCAGCCAGCGACAATGGCTGAACCTCTTGACCACCTGCACCCCTACCAGCCATGAAGCAGATACTGCTGCCCCATTCAGGTTGCCATCAGGTTTAACGTATATTCAGAGTTTTATAACAGAGTTTTCTGTTAATGATAAGAAATTTGATAAAACATCGTGGTTGACCACAGCTGAAAGTTTAAAATGTAAACTTTATTAATCCCTAAATGCTTTGCTTTCACACTATGGTTGTCTTTTGTAAACCAATGAAAAACACACACTTGTTGGCAAAAGCTTGCCTTGTGGTTATTAGCTTAACAGCTAATTAGCTTAACCATTATTAGCTAATTAGCTTTTATTAGTTGAACAAATGACAACAGTGTTTCTGCTTCTGATTTCCAAAGCACGTGGGTGCTGCTGGATTTTTGGTCTCTTTGCACATCCAGAAGTGGGAACCCAACCATCCCCAGAGTCCAATGAGCACAGCAGTTCATTTAGGACTTCTGGGTAATGAAGTACTTCAGTGTATCTCATAATTTCTTGCTGCTATTGGGGCAAACCTGAGATGTGTAAAAACCAAGAGAGAGGACATATTTTAATATAAGTGGCAAGATTTTCCAACGAATATCCAATAAGACATTACAGTAGATTCAAGATTTATATGTTAAAGATGATGATGTGAACCATGGCGAGAAGTCTGGGTTGTTGAATTTATATGCTACACTGTTGTCAAGGCTTTGATTGTTTCATTTACCCACTCTCTCATTTTTTCATTTTTACTGTCTCAAACAACCTCTCAACCTCCCCATGTCTGTTCTGCCGTGTTGTATTTCATAAAATGTCTCCTTCTACCTTGTTCAAGGGAGAATGTCCTGCTGTGCCTGCCTCTGCTATTCCAGGCAGTAATTGGACAGTGAGTGGTGATGTAGCGGGAGAACAGCTTTAGCCTAGTTTGGAGGCTGCTCGTAACAATAAATGTTTTTACCGTGAACATCAGTGCGGGGGTTGCTCATGCATACATATCAGCCCTGCCTTTTTCCCTTCATTAGAGTAAAATGTTTGGGACAAATTGACGAGAGGAGTAGTCTGAGAGTTGATAAGATATACACAATCTGAACTCGTGTTACGTCCTCCCACGGAAAAAGACTTTACCTGTCATTGTAGGTATTGCACACAATAACAGCAAATTTGCAGACTTTTGTAACGGAATTGCATTACTTGGAGGTTTCCTTGTTCTGTCCCTGTGAGTGTGGATGAAGGTGGATGGAGGAACAGAGACAAGGGGAATGATAAAAGAAAGACAGGACTGACCAACTACAGGAGAGACAGAGTGAAAGAGAGAAAAAATGGGAGGGAGAGGAGTACAGTTAGAGAAATGGGGATGAGATAGGAGAGGAAGAGAAAGTGGTGTACCTCCGGCTGCAAAACTGTTTGCTTGAGAGTGCCTTTTAATCAGCAGAGAAAGCACCACTGAATTGGATAAAATGTTATCTGAGAGCTGGAAAGTGGAGGTGGAATTTATGGTACATTATGTTCCCGCTATAAACAAGCGTTTTCCGAATTTTAGCACACAGAAGTCATTCATCACACGCTGCTCAAAGCATTCTTTTCCTTTTCTTTAGCTTTGAACAGGCTGGAACACTGCCCAGACTGATTTGGGCAAGAAAAGTACAGAAAAGCTACAAAAGTTAGAGAAAAGCATTCTTTCATTGTTCCAAAAGAAATTCAGTGAATTTCTGTTTTAATTCTTTATCTGTCAAAAGCACGTCAGTTTTACTAAGTGCAGACATAGGCTTGCGTACTTGCGGGAGCATGAAAATGTACTCTCTCTCTCTCTCTCTCTCACACACACACCCACACACCCACGCACACATATAATGTATACAGTATCTATCTATCTATCTATCTATCTATCTATCTATCTATCTATTTATCTATCTATCTATCTCTCTATATATATGGACAGATGGACAGACAGACAGACAGAGATATAGATATATAAATAGATATAAATGTGTGTGTGTGTGTGTGTTTTTTAAGAATTTTTAAGAGGAAAAATCCAGTATTTAAATGGTCAGTGGTGACTTCATAATGTTTATGACTCACAATGCATTTCTGGTGTTTTTTTTTTTTTTTTTATGGGTGTAATTCTACTGGTACACTTGCCAAACAATGCACATAGAGTGTAGCTGCAGCTGCAATGGAGCTTAACAGTAGAAAGAACTGTCTTCTTTCCTAATTTCTCCCTGTATGTTTGTTCAACATCGACTCTACAAAGAATTGTTGACAATGAAACCTGACAACTAACACTTGTCTTTTAGATTGTTGCCATTTCTTTTTTCCATATTAAATGGCCACTGTAGCTGTGCTGAAAATATCTTTGTGGCATAGCTGATTTCACTTTCGACTAGTTAGCCACAGAATAACAAAAATGCATCAAATATACCACAACTTCAAACAAAACAGCACAAGAAGCATAATGTAAACTATTTTTAAAGCGTCCATGCATTTAGGCTGGATTTTTCTCTTGATGATGAAGTCAAATGAAGACATTTCCAATTAAAGCTGCACACACACTGTAAATTCAAACTAGTTCAGTTTACTTAAAAAAAGTCGGGAAACCGATTGCCTCACTTTTTTTAAGTAAATTTCGAAGGCAAATTAAAGTTAAACTAATAAACAATTAAAAGTTAGGTGAACAGATTGTTTTTAAGTAGGTTTAATTAGATTTCAAGTAAGCTTACTGATTGACTGCAAGTAAGTTTACTCTTAGATTTCAAAAAACACTACTGATTGACTGCAAGTAAGTTTACTCTTAGATTTCAAATAACATTACTGAATGACTACAAGTAAATTTACTTAGATTTCAAATAACATTACTGAATGACTGCAAGTAAGTTTACTCTTAGACCTTCATTTATCTTACTAAAGACAAGCTATGGTTACTTGGACAAAGTGAGGCAATCAGTTTCCTAACTTTTGTCAAGTAAACTGAATATGTTAGAATAAGTAGCCACAATTACCTTCAACTTTCAGTGGGTAAGCAGTTACAAAGTACAACCTTGAACTTTAACAAGAGTTTATTGACAAACCCATATGCTTAAACAAATGCATATGCGAACAACCTGTGCAGTGCTGTAGCCAGTAGAGTATATCAGGATAAAAGTCCGATCACAGTAAAATTCAGAGAAATCACTGTCTCTCAATGTACCTGATAAAACAGTGAAGTAGATAAACATACAAATAGTTTTTTTTTCCCTAGATCCGTATACAAAAAGGATCAAATGCAGGTACCGTTAGACTAGAAGTTTCAATGCAATAGTACTGGGTTACTTCAGTTGACACCTTGAAAAAGTTTATTAACAAACCCATATGTGTAAACAGATGCATATGTGCTTACTTCAGTTGATACCTAAAAAAAAAGGTATTGAGTACCGATGAATTTAACAAAA
>OMLF01048172.1:0-17460 GCA_900302615.1 Holocentrus rufus | reverse complement strand
AATTAGGACCAGATTTGTTTTTTGTTTTTTTGTTTTTGTTTTTTTTTTTGTTGTTATTTTTTACTTTGACAGCACTAAGCTAATGACTCCTATAGACTTCAAGTCTTTATACTAAGCTAACACGACATGCTGCCCATAGGAACCGAACCAGTGGACGTACAGAGGTGAAAATGATATCTAACAAATTGTCTCAGTCTGGGTGAGTCGGAAAAAGAGTATTTTGCAAATTTACAAAGGCCACATGCCAGGGCCATCAAGTAAAACACAATGATGATGATGGTGATAATAATAATAATAATAAGAAGAAGAAGAAGAAGAAGAAGAAGAAGAAGAATCATCATCATCATCACTGTTATTATTATTATTATTATTATTATTATTATTATTATTACTGTCATTAGTAGTTGTAGTAGTTCTAGTTGTAGTATTAATAGTAGTATTTAGGCTGTCATTCATCCTTGCTGGCTACAATCAACATCATAGATGGTGAGGCAGTCTAAAAATTTGGTAAGGAGAGAAACAAATCAAACGCACCCTTCCAGGCACTGTGTGTGTTTAGTGAGTAAAGGTGAGCATTGCCATTCCAGTCACACAACAACCCATAAGAGTCACATCGCTTGTTTGGCCTGCTATCCACACTGTTTGAATAAATCCGAACAAAATGAATCATCATGAGTTATTTTGTAGGGTATGTTGTATTACTTGGGAGATAGCTGCAGGGAAAGTTTACATTACCTGGCATTAATACAGTCACCCACCGGAGATCAGCTGAAAACATAACAGTTTTGGAAAGGCATAAGTGTTTTCTCCAGGATGGATTAAAAGCCCACAGGTCTGCAATTTAAGCAGCCTAACTGTTGATTGTGTTGACCTAATGTCAGTAGATGTGTTTTCTTGCTGAAAATGTGATCATAGTTATATACGTCATATACGTTCACAGTGTGTAGGCTACAGTGGATTTTTTGCAGGCAGCTTTCCCCTCCCCCCTTCTTTTCGCGCCACCAGACTGTAGTTGCTTACTTTCACCTCTGGCTGAGTTTATTTTAGACAGTGTATGCTGGCTAATAAAGTGCAGGTATCCAGTGAATTAAAACCCTGCTGAAAAAGTCAGAGAAACCATTAGGCATATTCTATTGGTTTCTAATGCTTCCTGGTGGTTTTGTAATGGTTTCTAATGGTTTCTAATGGCTACCTATGTTTTCCTAATGGTTCGGTTTGTTTGTCTAATGGGATTCTATTCTCTCCTACACAAATCTACAGGACTTTAACTGGTCCCTACTAATGGTTCCTGGAGTCTCATGATTCCTACAGGAGTCTTAATGGTTCCCACAGGAGTCTAATGGTTCCTACAGAAGTCTTAATGGTTCCTACAGGCATTTCTATACCAGTCTAATGGTCACTATACAGTGGTCTAGTGGTCACTGTAGCTACACCGTTCGACAAAAGGCCCCGATTCATACTGATGTCATGATTTTATTTTATTTCTACTCCTCCTCCACCCACGATAAATCATGAGACACCGTGAAAACTATAATAAAAGCATAAGAGTTCGTATCAGTCCACTGAAGCTAATGCTAATACAGTACAATGTAAGCAAACACTTCAAAGAAATATTGCTTACTCAAAATACATGTACTGTACACAAACAGGAAAATGAAACACAGGTAAACATCAGCACAATTACCGTGTGCGCCTCTCGAACCTAGTGTAGATGCTCTGACCATGTATGCACCATGACTTCCTGCTCTGTGGTCCCGCTTCTCTCAAATAAAACAAGGTCAAGTGACTGTGCAACTTCAAAATAAAATATCCTCATATGAAGTTTTTAAATCAGAACTGAAATTATTTACCATGAGATGCTTTACACGAGTTATTAATCTAAACTCTTTTTAATCCTCTTATTGTCATGAATTTATATTAATTTATATTTATTAACCTTTTTAAACACTTCTTGAACTTAAATCTATTTTGTATCTTTGTGATATGTAAAAATAAATTTACACAATGGAATCTGTCTCTCAGACAGTTACAGTCACTACAGGGTGTAGTGGTCTGTGTTTTCAAATGGATATTTACAACAGACTTTTGGACTGTGTGAAGCCAAGCAAGCACCTGGAGTAGGTAGGTAAAGGTAGGTAGGCAGGTAAAGTTGTGTTTATAAATCTTATAGCATGAACATAGACAAACAGAAGGACGCAACACATAGGCTGGGTAGGCTTGTTTGGAATTTGTGTCAGTAATTGTTGAATTAATATTTTGAACCAATTTTTGAAATTAATTTGATTGACAGAAAATTACATTTTATATGATTTTTTTTGTGTGTGTGAAGACACCTGTGGGCAATACAGAATTATGATGGCATAACTGCAACAATGTGTAAGCCCCCCGCTGACTTACTTATAGATTTGAAGATCTAAAGTAGTTATGTAAACTGACCAAAGCACAATCCCCGACACTGCCCATCCCAGCCAGGCTCTGCCATAAAGTTTATTTTAGCTAGATTAGTGTAGGCACTCTCTGAACTTTTATTTTGAAAGGGTATAAGAGTCACGCAAAGTAAACCGGAAATTAAATTGTAATGGATTGTTCGTTTGCTTTTGAAAGCTGATACGCGCGTACGTTAAAATAAATAAATCAATCAAAAATCTGGATTCCTCCTGTTCTCACAAATTGGTGAGTCTTCCATGTGCTTGGATAATTTAATCAATATAATTCTGACATGATTTCAGTGTAGCTAGCGTTGCAACAGAGAGAAACAGTAACGTTAACTTAGATACGTGTGCGGGAGAAAAGCTAACAGTTAGCGTCAATTAACATTAATGTTAGCTGACCTTAAAATATCAGAGGGGTTTTGTGCATACTTATTGTGCAGCTATTTACCGAACTTCATTTCATTACAGAAAACAACATGGAGGAGAGGTGCTGCTGTCTTGAGGTGACGTATTGTTATGCTTAAATGTAACTAGCTAGCCAACCTAACCGTTAGCCAAGCCTGCACCCTTGGTATTTAGTAGAGAAATATGGTAATAGACCAAAGGGCACTCTGAATGTTACATTATCTGCTAGCGGTTCACATGGGAGAAGTTTGCCTTGAATGCCTTCTAACAGAAAAAAAGGTTAAGGTTAACATTAGAGTTTGGATTAGGATGGGCGTTCTGTTAGAACGCATTCAAGGCAAAATTATTCTCGCTTTCAAAGCAAATTTCTCCCATGCGCGCCAGTCCATTGTCACTGTCAAATAAACAAAATAAGTTAAAGTGCATATTGGTTGTTACTGGCAAATATAGATTCATTAAGAAAGGAGAAATTTCAGGGAAGAAGGTTTGCAAGTTTTGTTTAATTCTGTGAGACTTAGCATGGGTGTTTAGGAATCATCAAAGCAAAGGGGTTCACACCTCAACAGCTATTTAGCTATTTAGATTTAATTTCAGCCTTCATTGTCCATTTTTCAAGTACACCATGAAAAAGGCCAAGAAGAAAATCACCTGAAGGACCAAAGAGCTACCAAAAAGACTGCATGCTCCAGCCCCTAGCATGAAAGAAATGGACCAAGAGCCTGATGTTGACATGGGAGGTAAGGGCTGAATGTATTTGTATGAAAGTATGTGTCTTAATATGTTCTGTTATTAGGTACAGTTACAGTAATACATTTTACAATACCATTTTTATTATTCAAGATACTGTCCTCGGTTGTTTGCATTTTGTTCAGTAACCATAAAATTACAAATTGTGCCAGAAATCAGTAAGTCTTTAATTATATAGCACCTTTCATGCAAGAATGTCTGTGTTGGAAAGTGAATGAGAACAGTTGTCTAGGGGTTAGGCGGTGATAAGGTAATAATGGATAGGGCTGGGCAGTATCCAAATTTTGTTACCTTTAGAACTTATTCAAATTCACCCGGGGGCCATATGGTGTTTAAGTCAATGAAGGGGGTTGCTCTAGAAAAACCACTGACATGTAGACCCATGAAGTGGCTCCTGGTCTGAATTAGAGCTCTGGATATTCTGGTTTACATCATGCGTTGCATTATATATGTGTGTGTGCGTGTGTGTGTGTATATATATATATATATATATATATATATATATATATGTATATATATGTATATATATATAGCACGGTTCACAAAATCCACAGTTCGGTTCTTATCACGGTTTTGTGGTCACGGTTTTCAGTGCAGTTCGGTGTACATTGTTGTTGTTTTTAACACCTCAGAATACCATATATCCCAATAATCCACTGTTAACAGTTTTTTAAAAATCAGTTATGTCATGTATTGTCATGTAAAACGTGAAAGAATGAAGCAGTTTGAGATTAGATACATCATTAAAGCTGGGTGAGACATTGCTAGTTGCACACGCACACACACAGCGCATGGGCATGATTGAAACTAAACACATGCTTCAAACTGAGGACTTAAAAAAAAAGATAAAAAAGAAAACCGAACAACACACGCACTATCTATACACACACACATATATATATATATATATATGTTGATGTGATTTTGCAATCAGGACTGATCCATTTTTATAAATTTTACAAATACCTTCTTTGTAGGCATGGACCAAGTTAAAGCCATGTGTGGACCTTTTGTGATCATGGAGAGCAGGACCTCACAGCATCCAGGGAAACACCTGCTTCAGCCATAGACCAGCCATAGACCAGCAAGAACTCTACCCGCTCTTCCTCCTTAAGACTTTCTGTAATTCACCAGTCCTCACAGCATGAACTCTTTGAGGACTTTTTTCACTGAGGACTGCATTAACACGGTTGCTTTTGGACAACATGGAAATTGTCCTGAGGGGAGCAAGATGCTTGACCAGGGCAAAGTAAAAATATTTCTGAGTAAGTTTCACACACATTTCACACATGCACACACACATGTACACACAAAGTGTAACACTCTGCTTGGACAGCATATTGCTCAGTCTGGTTTCCAGGTCACGAGCGGCTCAGCAGCTTGAACTGAGCTGCCTCTCTAGATGTTGCTGATATAAATCCCGCCTTATTAGATTCTGATAATTCTGATTGGTCGTCTCATGATGAAATGATGTTGATGAGTGTGGTGATGCATCTTTAAGTTAAACTAAGTTGAAATTGAAAACAATGTGAATTATG
Organism: Holocentrus rufus; assembly: GCA_900302615.1. Lineage (NCBI taxonomy): Eukaryota > Metazoa > Chordata > Actinopteri > Holocentriformes > Holocentridae > Holocentrus > Holocentrus rufus. The sequence continues at coordinate 12,338 of OMLF01048172.1, read as the reverse complement.
CCGCTGCTGCTGCTTCCAGCCTATATAAAAAATTAGTTTCCTCCACGGAGATCATTTTTTGATAGAAGACCACCTCTGAGTGGTTTTTAGAGCTGTCTCCATACCAACATCAGTAGTAAAAGCAAAGAAACTAGTTAAAAAAAAAAACTGGGTGGTCCCGTCATTTTTATACTTCGAAGTTCAGTTAGACTGCAACAGGCAGGCCGCTATGATAGGCACACCTACCTTTTTCAAGAGTGTCAGTTGTCGGATAATTCAATATGATTGTTGCAAAGAGAGGCTTATTCCCTAAAGGGGAAGTATGGTTTTTAGCACCCTGGACCCTATTTTACCATCTACATATATCTAATTGAGTGGTGGGATTTTCAATATTTGTAATTGCCCCAGTACAAAGCAAGGGACTGCAGGTCCAAAGCCTGTTTCAATGTATTCCAATGGGGTAATTGAAAATGTGGATATGTTACATTTTCAATTCCCAATGTTTTTTTTCTAATGCTATTCTACTGAGTTCTGTAGCAGGGAATATCGACCAACATGTCAGACGGATAACTTGTAGAAACCGAGAGTAAAGAAAAAAGATCCAATAATACTACCATGTGCAGAGAGCAGAGCAAAATCAGCTGGGATAGCGGAGCTGAGGCATTAAGGCCACTGTGGCCGCAGGGCATGTAAGTTTTTAAGGGCCATTATGGCCAGGCTGAGGGGCTACGATGGCCATGGCTGTCATGGCTGCTGTGAAATTCCTGCCATGATTGTATTAACATGCTATTTGGAAGAAGAATCAGAGGGATGAAGTGGATTTGGCTTCTTCTTGCTTTTAATAATTAAGATATTTTGTCTTTATAACTGCCGAGGCAATTTATCTATTTATTAAATTTTTCCAGTAGCACATGAATGCACCATTCCTCCCGGTCAGACATAATTCTGTGTAGAGCCACTCACAATAAAATGTATGTACTCATCAATAGTCACAGAAGAATTTCAAATGTTAAAATAAGTGATCTATTCAGCAAATGATAGAGAGCATAGTGTGGCTATTCTGAGGCGTTTTATGAAATATTTGGATTAAAGTGTTCCAGTGAGTGCTGCTTCCTGCTTTTAGCTTTCATTCAGGAGATAATGAGGGCATCCGACTCTACAGCAGTTCCCTGCGGCGGAAAGCTGAGCATATTGATGCTTACATCATACTTTAAAAGTAATCATTGACCCTATCTCAGAAGAGACTATACCATACTTAACAGCTACGCCCAAGGGCTTCACCTAACATTAATATCACAGATGATTTGTGATTTTGAGCAAGGATTCAATTCTAACCCTGCATTACCCTTCGAAGTTATCCACTCACTCTTTTTAAATCAGTCTCAGAATATTATTAACTGTGGTGAAACTGGCCATAGTGTCTGCCTGATGTTTTGCTTGCTCTGGGGGACATACAATGTTGTCTCTATTAGCAACAGAAGAGCAGATGGGCCCCAACTCTGATCTATGTAAAACAGAAATATAAGACCAAAATTCCACTCCCCTTCGCAGCCACTTTATAGCTGTACCAGCCACTTTATTTCCTATAATAAAGTCCCACTTAAAGCAGCATGAAAATGACATTCCCATTACTGAGCTCCCACCGCTGCTATCAGCCCAAAGTGCTGGAAAAGCCCGGCCAATTAATCAGAGAGCATTACAAGGTCCACACATTCAGATGGCTCTCTTTGAAAAAGAGGACTGTGGAACATTGAATGAACTAGCTTGTAAAAGGTGACAGAAAAGCAGAGCAGATGATGTTCCATCTAAATTCTACAAAGGCTCCTGTCTACTTTGTGTTGGCTCCTGCTGCATGACTCATTTCCCCTGCTTTTAGCAAACAGAAAAATATGTGTTGAGCAAGTCAAGAGGTACAAAATAAACACGATTCCACCTCGGAAGACTTAAATGCTTATCGTGACAACCGCCATTGTGCAGTGTATCGTAAAAGTAGGACCAGATATGTTTAAGTACGACCATCCCTTAAAGTGGTAATATTTAAGATCCTATTTCTTCAAAGTTTTTTCTCTATTATTGCACTCACTTCTGTGGTGTTTCTGCATTGCACTTCAGCTAGTTTCTCCAGTACTGTGAGGTGTGTTTGATCTTCTGCAGATGGCACTATTTTCTTTACCTGTTCATTATTTTGGTGGATATCACTTATGCTAACCACTAGGGCTGGGACGATATGCTTATCTCCCAATTTGATACTATCACGATATTTGGGTGCCAATTTGGTATGTATTGCGATTCTTACATATTGCAATTCGATCTCACAATTCATTGGAATTTTTGTTTGCTTTTTAAAAAAATTTTAAACTAGAGCATGTGGAAAAAGTTTAATCATACACTTCTGGAGACTGTATCATGAGCCATATTTCCAAAAACAATGCTTGTTAAGATTTATTTCAGCAGCATAATTTCTATACTGCATATAAAAGTGATATAAATGTACAATAAAAAATATACAGCTTTTGAGGTAAAGTGCTACATTTAGCTGTGCTTGCTCAATGGTATACTATGATGATACTTGCTGCTTGGTGCTGGTGCTGGTGCTTGGTGCTGGTTCTTTTTTCACTGGTGACATCACTAAGGGACATTTGTTGAATTCAGCACAAAGTAGGTTGATATTTGGTACAGGTATTTTGTGCCATATTTTGGCCCATTCTTTTATGGATGTCGACATTTTAATAATGCTTATTTTTCAAAGCACACCATAGTTTTGAGGGTATAAACGTTTCCTCGAATAATGAAAGTGTGGCTGAGCTGAGCAGTGCAGTCAGTGCAGGATAATTTCATCAGTCAGATTAGCTGCTCCACTCCCAGGTTACACCAAACATCTATCATAAAAAACTATATCTGTAGTCATATCTTCCCTAAAACATTTTGTTACAGGAGTGGCTTGGTCTGTAGGTGTATTGTCAGCAACACAGACACTACTGAATGATCACAGAAAGAAATATATATATAGCAATATTATTATAGGAATATTACAGGCAGCAGTGTGTCTTTATTGTATGATCCTCGCGCTCCTCCATGACTACACGGTGCTATTTGTCACTCTGGTTCTGAAGGTGACACACTAGGCTAGAGTATGTAGGCTACAATCTAGTATAGAACTGAGTTTTATAGTTTAGACAAAATTATAGATCCAAGAGGAAACTGACATAAGGATGGGACTGATAGAAAAGGCACAATTACAAATCTGTGTGTTACTTCAGCATCACGTGACATTATAGCGCCATGAATTTATCAATTCCCAGCAGTGATATTTCAGGGCCATGGTCAGAGCCATAGATTCTAACTTGCACAAACCTCAGTCAGATAAAGGATATCAAGGAGTCAGGCAGACTAGACTGACAAATTCAACCAAACAACCCTTCTCCCCCTGCACTCTCTCCAAAACAAGGGGGATGCATTTTGGTCATTTTGCTAACTGGTTATACCCGTGACACGTGCCTTAGATATTTAGTTGGCTAGTTATTGGCTTACTCAATGGTAATTACTTGCAACAATTGCTATCAAGATTATATCATCTTTAGACATATGTTGGACTTGGATAAGCGTCACTCCTGTGTTCATTTTAGGCATTAACTTATTAATAAGACAAACAATGCTAAGACAAACAATGCTAACTAAAAATGTGGTTAGAGAAGTAGGTAAGGCTGGCTTCACACAATGCAACTTCTATGCAATTAGTTGCAGGTTGCAAATGAAACTTGTACTGTTGCCATGTCCACAAACCCATATGGAGCCAAACTTACAATTTTCATTGGTTGGTTCGCCTGGAACTCAAAGTTGCATGGAACTGAAGTTGCCTTTCAGTTGCACTATGTAAAGCCAGCCAACATTATTATTTCCCCACCAAGATCTCTGTCCAACTTGCCACTGATCTGAAATCAGGTGTTGGATGGTCTATGTAAACTTTGCATAAGGAATAGACGGCATCTGGCACCTCATGTAATATATAGCCCACTGATGCTTTGGTTATGCCAAACAAAAGAGCAATGGCACTGTAACATTGCTTATGGCCACCGCAGCACATAGCTACTTGTTTGCACACAGACGTAGGTACATGGAGATGAGTGTGCTAACAGTCAAGACGAGGCTGCAGCTCTCCTACTATCAAAAAACAATTAGAATTGGAAGACTTGGCGTGCCCTGGTAGCTTGGTTGGCATGGCTACGCAGGCTTGATGCCTAAAATGACAAGAAAAGCTTTGAGATTTGAAAGAATAGTTCACTTCAAAAATGAAAATGCACACATTATGTTCTCACTGACTTCCACTGTCAGCAAAAACACAGGGGAAATTTGCATGTGCACATTACACACAGCAGGTTAGTTGGCACAGCTCCACATCAGCCGTGTCTGAAACAGAACAGAACAGAAACAGCTGCTTCTTACCAGTTCCAAAATAACCATAAAATTACTCCAAACAACTTGTGCAGCATAATATAGGTATTCTGAAGCCAAACAATCTCACTGTGGGTCCGTAAGTCTAATACTCACCTAGATTTCCCCCACTCACAGAGCTGTGGTCACTCTAGAGTTTTTGGGTGGAGTAGTCTTACTGCCTTCATGTACTTCTCATCAGCTTTTACCTCTGCAATGAAAAATCATAAATACAAATCCTCTGAATATAGGATAGAGGTACAAAAGTTTGCGCAGTGTTGTGAGAAACTTTATCTCATTGTTTATGTGAATAAAACAGAGGAAGGAAATGATACAAATCCAAATATGAAGGTGATCATAATGTGGACATTAACTCTGACCTACTCCCTACAAGTAAATGTTTCAGGGTTCCACAATGTAAATTCAACCATTACAAGCACTCCTTTGTTTCTCTACTAGTGAAACTCTGGAATTCTGGGAGATAGAAAATGACTGTGTAGTACTTATTTTGTGAATGTCTTCTGCCCTCTCTTTGTGTTGCAGCTATGCAAATCCAGGGCTAATAGACACTATTGGACAAAAGTAATGAACTAGTACGGACAAACTAATGATTGACATTTGTGGACAATGTGACATTGTGGCCCAAAAGTCCGAGAATATCATATTACACACATTTTTCTCTGAAACTGTTTACATTTTCATTGTTTCCATTGTTTCCATTTTCATGTGGAATTACAATATATGTACATTTGTGGATGATGAAATATTTATAGAACATGACACACGTGCAGGTTGTCTTCAGTGGCTTACAGTTCCAAAAGTCTAGTAAAAACTTCTACCTCTAGTAATCTGTTACTAACAATATCACTTTGCATGACAGCATCAACACCTTGATAACTCCTCACCTTTATCAAGATAAAACTTGATTAATGAATCACTATCCATTAACCTCATCAGAAACCTGATTAAATAAACATATTTTCCCAGTAAAATATCACTTAACTAAATGAATAAATGCAAACAACTAAAATTAACCACAGAAAGTGGATGAAATCAGATTGACCTTTTAACTGAATAAACTAAAGCAGCACATGCTATTAAAAACATTGACATTTTATCAAATTGTAATCACAGATCTTTTTCTTTAATATAGATGATAAAAGTGTGGAAACAATTTGTATCTTTTGCATTTAATCGAAACATGTCCTTGATGGGGATTTTTTTTGTTGTGATATGCAAACAAAATGGTTGCTCCATAGAAACTGTTTCTGTTTCTTAACATTATTTGGATGGTGCGATGAAATTACCCTCTATGTCTCATTAGCACACAGCAGGTAGAGCCAAGGCCCTGTGAGTACCTTTCACCTTGATTTGCTCCGCACTAATGTTAGCCAGCATTAAATCAATAAGCAATGGATTGTAAAGGCTTCAATCTATTAAGCGTAGAAGACAAAAAAAAAGTCTCTGGCTCACTCTCCTTCAACTCAATTTAGTAACATGGAAAGTAGCCCTCCTCCAAAACACAACATTGGATGCTCAGAGCTTGATTAATCAAGTATTAAATGGGAATTATTTAAGCTAATGGTCCATTAGTAGCAGCTTGACACACTGCTCTCTCTCTCTCTCTCTCTCTCTCTCTCTCTCTCTCTCTCTTGATGGACAGAGGAGCAGGCAGCACAATCCAATTAAAGCAGAGGAATAAATTTAGAACTATGGCAAGGAAATAGAATGAAAGGTTTAGGACACAAAAGACCATTAAATGTAGCAACACATACAGTGAAAACAAGGATGTAATTTACATGTGCAACAATAAAGCAAATCACATTTATTTAACCACAGTTATGGCTGTATGAGGAAGAGCCTCTTGTGGTTGCAGTAATTCAAAAACTTTGAAAAACATAATTTCTCGTTACTTCCACTCCTTCACTCCATTCATTGTCTAGCTTGATCCACCAGACACTCTCTATTCTCATACTACTGGAGCTATCAGCCTAATAGACATTTTTTTTTAATCCCATTGTGCCCATGTTCACTCTGATCGTGGATGAAAAAAATCCAGGATATGCACTGCGTTTTCTGGGAGAGTTTATACAACACAGTGCTGATGAAGCAAGTCATCAGAATACAGAGCAGACACATGGGAGAACAACACTGTAAAAAGTGTCAGAGGCTGATGCGATCTGTCAACAAGCGGGGGTTAAAATAGGTTCAATAGCCTGATGCTTCGCCACTGTAAAAAATGAAAACAGCCGTCGCTGCTTCATACATCAGCGGACTAATTTGTCTAATCCTCTCAGGTCTTTGGATGAGGGACAAGATCAAAGCCATCCATCCAACTAATAAATTTACAAACACTTTTTGGAAAGGTTGGTCATGGGGCAAGGAAGAACTGTTTCACACTATTTAATCACACTCGTTGGTCTCACAAAAACGCATAAACTCTCATTTAACTTCATCAAACATTATGTGCCTATGAACAGACATAAGAAGAGGTAAACCCTGCATTACTGGCCCAATCAAACAACATGGGGCCCCTGGAGATCTCATTCCTGGTTTAGAAATCCTGTCAATTTTTCTATCTAAATGCTCTGGTACAGCTACAAGAGCAAACATAATTGTCACTAAACAAATATAGCACTGACTGACTAATCAGCTTGTCGCTAGATTTTGAACAGATAGAGGTCAGTCCTGATGTTTAACAAGTTGGTAATAGTGCATTGAAGAAATTAACTTCTGGTGAAAATCCAATATCCAATATTTAGAACTGGCATGTTCTGACAATTGCTTAGCGTTGGTGGAGATATGCACTGCTGCTGAGTGCCAACAACATTTGGATTGAAGGCGCTGATAGCTGATTTTTTTTTGGGCCCCAATACTCAGTATTTTTAGATTTGACCATTCTTTTGCCAAAAACACCCCCCAAAAATCTAAGTATTCACTATTTTCTGTAGGACTTTATTTTTGTCAGAGTTAGAAAACCTCTGAAATTCATGATTTAGATGACCAAACATTAAAATCCTTCATTGAAACTTGCTGTCAATAAAATTTATTTTGATTTATTTAATGGATAGCCCCTTGAGATGAATCATCTCATTTTTGAGGTGGTCCAACACAGAGCAAAAATACAGAACATCAGAAAATCAAACACAAAATTTAATTCGTGCATGTTTTTGTGAGATCTGGTCACAATGTCATTACAAAATCAATTCAGGCCAAGGGCATCCCATCCTTCTAAACATGCAAACAAGGAGAGATGTATGGATCAAATCTGTATTATATCAGACCCACTTGTGTCTGCAGAGCGTGTAGGCAGGGTTGGGTCAGATTACAGTGACATGTAGGCAGTTACTGAATACAAGTTATATTGCAATTATGGTAATTAGTAAAATAATCCAATGGGTTACAAAAATGTAATCTAATCGGAATATTTTCTGACTACTTCAAAATCAAATGTTAAAAATATTGCACCATGCAAAAGAAAAAATGGACACAGCCACAAACATTTAAGTTTCTCCTAAGGCAGCTGTTATACTTTGTGTATCCGCGTGTCCACGAGGGTCGGCGATTACGTCACAGACTGACGTCAACAGATGACTGCATGGACAGGTAGCGGAGGTGGAGCCGGACTGTACGCTCATGTGCGCTCGCCAGTCCATGCACCAAGGTCCGCCTGTGCTCACATTTCATTTCTAAAGAATAGAGACAATCAAATGTGTGCACATTCGTGGAGAGAAATCACCCAGGCAGTAGGAAGAGATATGAAGGCATGCAGGTAAAAGTGAAAGTATGTGCGAGGCGGATTTGTGAAAGCCACTGGAACTTCATTTAACACTGACTAAGAAACAGGATCCCGGAGTTTTGTGAGTGGATGTAAGGAAAACTAAGGACATATTAAGGGCTTTGTGTTTTATAGTGATACTGGGACACCCTTCTGTTGGAGTGCATCCCCTTGTTACAGCCAAATTCTAGTATAAACAGAGCCATGTGCGCATCCGCTGTCCACGATCTCGTCCACAGCTGTCTGCATGTGCACCCGTTTTAGTATATCAGCCCCTTATCAGGTACAATGCAAATAAAATACCTTTTGAATATTCAACATCTATAGTCAAATGACCCTTACAAAAACAGCACTGGCACAAACTACAGGTGAACTGTGTGTATTCTACAACATGTGGCCTGCTGTTTCTTTTGTGTAAGTTTTTCTTGCTGCTGTTTTTTAATCAAAGGCCACATGTGGAGGTCTTTCCTCTTGGAACTTGGCACTTTTCATGAGTAAATAGCATTGCTTATCATCATTTCAAAATGGCCATTTTTTTAAAGACGTCATCAAAAATGTAATCTTCGACAATATTACTGTGATGTAATTACACATTTTTTTTCAAATGTAATCTGATCTGATTATAGTAAATCATTTTTTTAATCTGTTTATTTAATCCCGATTGCATGTAATCCATTACTATCCAGCCTTGCCATAGTAATACAGGTTCATTATCTGGCTGGCTAGGACCTTCTTGGATATCAGTAAACATGCAAAATGGGTCATGATCTGTTTTGTCTGATAAAGCCAAAAACTTTAAAGCCCCCCTCCAGTCAGTTTTACTTCCTGTTTTTCGGTTGACATTCTTTTTCAAACAGAGAATGGAGGTGTGGTTATTATGGGACATAATCCATTACCATGGAAACCAGACTCTTCAGGCTCAATAGGGGCTGTGTGCAGAGGATGTGTCTGAATTTCATTTCTATTCTTTAATTGTTTCCCAATGTGAACAAGCATCAGACAGACGTCTTTTGACCTTGCGTTGCGTCTTGCTGTTTTTGAACGGGTGCCGTTCAAAAACACGCAGCCAAATGCTCGCTATTTTTAAATGGCGTTGAAAGTTAAAATCTGCTCAACTTTTGCTGAGACACAGTCACTGTCACTTTTACCACAAGCGACCAATCACAAAAGAAAAGGGGCGGGACAAATGGTCAAATATGTAGGAGGAAAGTTTAATCACGGCGGTGTCTGATCATCCAGAACTTTGATTTAAGATCTTAAAGTGGTTATAATATAGCAGCAAAACAAAGCTTTGAGGGAGATATGATTCAGTTCCAGTTAGCAGCTACATGGACTTATGATACCTACTGCTGTTAAGTGGCTGGCTACAATGTCATGTGTTGTCATAGAGACGGTGAAACCATTGGAATCACAAGACAGTGCGCCTGCGCCTGCTTGGAGAATGACACGCAACTAGGGCCAGTACTATAGACATACGTCATCCAAGAGCTCAGAAACAAATAATAACTTTTATCCAACTTAACCAGACTGAAACAAGATATTTGATAGCATGAGATACCATGAGACAGGAGAGTACCTCTGCAAAATGCAAGATCAATCTGATATACCATGACATGAGAGGAGCCTGGCCGAGTGTATACATGTGCTCTGGAAATCAGCTTTAAAGATAGGTCAGCCATCTCAAAAGTAAATGTTGACAGCTGCCTCTTGAAGGAATATTCCAACATTTTGGGAAAAATACCCTTTTTCCAAATTACCCAGACTGAGACAAGCTGTTCAATACTGATTACATCTCTGTACGTCCACTGGTTCAATTCCTATGTTTACCATTTTGTGTTAGCTTAGCATAAAGACTTGAAGTCTAAAGGGATCACTAGCCTAGCAGAGTGAAAAAATAAACCTTACAGCAACTCCAAAGCTGTCTTATTTACACAGTGTATCGCGTATTACATGGTAATGAAATACCCGTCTTGGAATTTTCAAAAAAACATGAGAGTGACAAAGTGAGATGGTAGGAACTATAACCACTGAACATTTGTGTTCAGTAGTCTAATGACTCCCTTTTTTTTGTTTGTTTGTTTGTTTGTTTTTTGTTTGTTTTGTTTTGTTTTCTCAATTCCAAGACCTGTACTTCAAATACACATGATACATTGTGTAAATGAGACATCTTCAGAGTTGCTGGAAGATTTATTTTTTCACTTTGACTAAGCTAGGCTAATAACTCCTGTATCTTCAAGTCTTTATTCTAAGCTAACACAAAGTGCTACCCATAGGAACTGAAGCAGTGGATGTACAGAGGTAAAAATGGCATCATATATCTTGTCTCACTCTGGGTAAATCATGAAAAGGGTATTTCGCCCAAAATGTTGGATTATTCCTTTAAACATGCAATCAAGCAAACTCACCTTTTTGTGATAGCAAGCAGTGGGATTTAGGAGAAAGGTTGTGTTCATTTTGAAAATCATTCAAAATATATGATTCAAAACACGTCATTTAGCAGCTTCAATCATGCTAATCAGTTCAAACCCCCACCCCGCCACCCCCTTTACACTGCTTAACATCCAGGAATGTAACAGTGGGTCAACTTGGTTTACTGCCATTTCACTTTTACTTCAGACAACATCAACTGCTTACCCGCCTCCTAACTGTCTCCATGCTCTGCCGCTCCAAGCTTCGTCATATCGTCTGTTCAGAGACACACACAGGGGGAAGACACTCAGATAAACAAAGAGACACAAAATCAAGTGAGGAAAAGCAAACCCCTTTGCCTTTTGAGAAGCAATATGCCAGTGGAAAAACACAAAGCAGGTCATGTCTATCGCAAGGCAACCCACCTAGAAAAAGGGTCAAATTACCAGTAATTGTTGTGGATAGAATTCTTACTCAAACAACAAGATAAGCAGGACTCCCTGATAGAAATTGACAGGGCTTTTTTGTAAAACTGCGGCACATTTACAAAACACTGGTCCGCTTAATGCAGCAACAATTTAGTCCAACAGGGTGGAAGAGATGGGGAGAAACAAGGCCAGCTGCTACCCACCTCACCCTTAGCATCTACACATCAGCAATGGGTACATCTAATCCTACATGAGCCAAATACAATGTCATTAGAATACGCTGGCATTTTCAGCAAAGGCCTAGGATGTCTGAAACTCTGAAAATCCTTATCATCGTTGAATGCCAGTCCCATCATTGAAACTCTGCAACGATTTTGGCAAAGAAGGAGAGCTATGGGATTACACACCAACCAGTGACCACACCAGTACCAGAACTTAATTGGAGCAAAGGGGGAGGATTTACATTGTCTCGGTTAGTGCAGAGGGGACTCTCTTCTCTGTCGCAGCCTCATTTTATTGATTTAGACTGATAAGGCAGTTGGTTTCCTACATTAAAATCTGGAGTAGTGCAGCTTTATGAGAGAGAGATTGAGAGAGAGAGAGAGAAAGAGAGAGAGAGAAGGAGAAGGAGAGAGAGGGAGAGATGGATATAGAGCCCAAAGCTCCCTCCCTTTAAAGAGGCATGAATTTCTTCAGAAGGAACTTTCTTTTCTAATTTTGCTAATGCAGTTACATAACACATCAGTACATCAGTGCTGTAGAGCCAGGCACAATTAGCCCTGCTGTTGAATCAATCACAATGCCAGTGTGCCTCATCAGACTTTTAGACCACCATTTTTAATCAGAAATAACTGAGAGGAACTTGAAGCTCTCACTGGATCCTTTTGCGGTGTTCCTGGGCTCATCATGGCCCACAAGGTGATGATTGGGCAAGATGGTTTTGGAAGCCGAAGGTCTGTCTGTGCCTGTTGTACAGAGATAGACCAGAAACCCATCTCACTGCTATCTGTGCCCAGGACATACACACAGACCAACAGACAAACACACAATGAAGGGATGTTGGAGGCAGCATTTACACATGGAGGGCAGGCTGCCCTGGACACCCAGCGAGATTGGGTGGGGTGCAGGGAGCAGAAATGAACGGGGGCAGGGGAAAATTGAAAACTGGGAGAAATGGTGGAAGCAGGGAGGCAGATGTGTGTGATGTGTGATAAGGGAACCCATGCTGCAAAGGCTTTGAATTGACCTGTGTGATCGCAGAGGCAGGCCTGAAGTGAAGGGTTTAGAATGGAGAGAGGCAAAGGGATTGAGGT
>OMLF01048171.1:0-20700 GCA_900302615.1 Holocentrus rufus | reverse complement strand
TTTGTGCCAACAAGTGTATCAGTGTACTTATTTTTGTAGGTGACATTTTGGTATGGTTTCTGCAAAAACTGGTAAAAGGGGTGTCTTTCCTGGGTTGGACCTCACTAATTTTGAAATCCTGGCTACGGCCAGGATTTATTATTTTTCATTTTGATAGAGATAGGGTAATGACTCCTGTAGACTTCAAGTCTTTGTGCTAAGCTAACACAAAATGTTGCCCATCGCTACCAAACCAGTGGATGTACAGAGGTGAAAATGGTATCAAGCATCTTGTTTCAGTCTGGGTAAGTCAGATAAAGGGCAATTTCCCCAAACCATTGGAGTATTCCTTTAATGCTGAATGCCAAGGTGGGAGGCAACAGACAAAATCTGTAATACGACTCTTCTGGGGTTTGAAACCCAAATCTTGCAGTATTGAAGTTGACACTACAATCAATACACCAGTGACCCAGATGCTCACAGTGCAGCTTGGTATTTCGTGGACATGTGAAGTCAGAGCCCAATTTCAAAGCTCATTCATGCAGAGAGTGTCCTGACCTAAACCAAGAGGAGGGAATAAAAGATGCCTGAAGGCATGTTTCCTTAACTCTTCTGTCCACCAAAACCAAAGGACAGTTTGGAGGTGGATGTCTGAACGTTCTTACAACCGTGAATGAAAATCATGCCCACAACATTTTCTCACAGCTTCCATAAAACACACTAACAGACATCAAAATGGTTATTTGTAATCTTATGCAGTCAGACAGAATAAGTTTGGAATGCTTATGCAACAGCCAGCTATTGCCAACCACCGCAGCGATACATTTGGTTTGGAAAAGCAAGAGTGGGCCTCTGAGCAGATAAGATCGCGGATTTGTTAATGTGACATTTTAAAATGCTGCAATAATAAGATTAGTTTTGAGATTAGCCACAAATAGAATTACATTTCAGCACGTTCAAATGATACCTCTGTTTCTAGTCCTCTCACTTCCCCCTCTCCCCTCGTAGCGGTCGTTAATCAATGCTTAGGCGTCCTGGACTCCTATATGAGCCAATTTCAAGAGTAGGCTTTCCCACTATGTCTGTCCACTTGGGTGTCAGACTGAATCTTATAGGCTCGTTAACAGGGACTCTGCTGGACAAGGGTGGGCACGTTTCACAAGAACGTGATAATGTATATAAGCAGGCATTTAACAGCATTGAGCTATGTGGACTGTACAGCCATCAATACATGATGCAGCTACTGTATATGACAAGACAGAAAGATGCGACTGCATGTAGTGCAGTTCCAGTAGGGGAAACACAAATGTGATGAAACCCGCTTCTAACACCGGACAGAGTGACACAAAGCATGAGTGCTGGCCTGATTATCACTTAATAAGACATTCTGGATACCTAAGCACATTTGGGAAAAGGGGAAACTGCCGACTCACTGCAAAGTGGAAAATCAATGTAAATGATGGTTATTTTTCATCCCAACACACATAAGTAGCGGTGAATTATGGGAGACTCAAGCTCATCAATGTGACAATAAATACGGAAATGTGACAGCATATGCAGTCAGTAGCAAATACTTGAGCTCAGCCGCTTCATCACTGACAGCATGATAACTGCTTCTGTCGCCGTGCAACAGCTATCATAACAGAACACCCATATAAAGTACCGACTGCATTCTTATTGGGGGAGGGGGGTGTACGCGGATCCATGTGTGTGTGTGTGGGTGTGACTGTGTCTTTCCTTGACTCTGGATGTGTATTTGTGAATGTGTGTGTGTGTGTGTGTGTGAGTGATATTGTGAGCAAACTGACAAATGTGTTTCACCAAGTGTGCCATTTATCAAGAGTGGCTGCCCTTCCAGCTAATGAAGTCAGGGAGCCTCGGCGCACACAGATCACTCCTCTACCACCAACCTGGACAAACAGGAGAGCATGAGTGATCGCACCACTATGCCTGCTGTTCTCTCTCTCTCTCTCTCTCTCTCTCTGTCTTTCTGTTCACCAACAACAGATCAGCCCTTAGCGCTGCATCATTTAGAAAAGCGAAGAAGCAGCTGTGGAACTGGAGATTCAGTGGCATTCTTAAAGGCCTTAAAGACTCAATCCTGGGTTATCAGAATATAAACACAGCTCTCTAATATGATGGGATAAACTTTCAGTAAGGATTTGAGAGTTTGAGAGAATATCTCGTTTCATTCTGAAATGAGATATTCACATTTGGGGGAAAAAAATAAACACTGACATGTGGTAGAAAAGCACATGATGGATTACTATTAAATTATGGGTTATTTCTAAAATCATCTTAAGTCTTCTCTTGCATTACTTCAACTGAGGTACAAGAGGTCTGAAGATTTAACACTTCAGAAATAAGGTGACAGAGGTGCGTGGATAGACAGAGAGAGATAATTCAGAGATGGGCAAAGTCCGCCAGCTCTTCCTGATCATGTTATTTTTCAACGATATTGATTCTCAGTAGTGGGGATATACTATTATGTGAGCTGTGGTGAGTCTGGTGGAGGTTTGCCTCAACCAGTCTGCCTCCTCATTTATATTTTTGTCCGCTGAAGGCAATATGAGCAATTTCATTTCACACAGCCTATAATCCATACATTAAAAGTCTGATGAGTATGCGGAGCAACTCATCACTCTGGATGACGTGTTGAACTTCAACTCGCTTCCAAGTGTGCTTGACATTAGCTGTAATTACAACTAACATCAGTGACTGAAAATAATCTTTGTAGGGTATTCATCACAGATGATATACAATCAAATAATTTCACTGAAAACCACTTCAAATCAAGCCTTCACATGACATGAATGTCTCAATACACCTTTCTCATAACTCTTCTCACTTAGAGTCATAAGAAAATCGGGAGGAGGAGAAACCATACCACACACACATCTACACACTACACACACACACATATGGGATGGCTTGGAAAGAGTGAGACAATTGGGCAATTAGGGAATGCTGTCAGTAAGGCTAAATGATTAGCTATGATGATAGTCTGTTTATGTAATTGGACAGGTAACAAGAGTGCTGCTCTGAGTTCAGATTTTATATAAATATAAATATCTATCTGTCTGTCTATCTATCTATCTATCTATCTATCTGTGTATTAGAATTTAGAGGTGTTCAGAAGTGAGACTCCACTAGACTTGACAGACAAAAAAAAAAAAAAAAAACTTGGAATAAACATGTAATCTGCTAGTTGAGTCTACATGGTTCTCATCACTGGACCAACTCACTGATTCTACATCTTTGTCAGCTGAGTCTGAACGTTCTTACTTCAATCAACCCTCAGCAAATTTTTTGTAGTGGACATTTTATATGCGAAACTGATCCAGGCTATGTTTGTCATTGTGAAGCAGGCAGGTGGACCCAAACACAGGAGACAACAGGCGCAGGAACTTAAGAAAATAATTACTTTTCTTCAGACTCAAGTTACAGGCAAAAGCAAACTGAACTGGCAGGGAAGACTACGAGGTGCAAAGATAACAGCTTCAACACAGCCTTCAACACCAAACACTGACAAGGAACTGACAAAGAACAATGGGAACAGACAGGTATAAATACACAGAAAACGAATCTCAAGAACATGACAGCCGGAGTGGGGAGGCACTGAAATAAGGAGGGAAACACTAGGATTGGCTAACAATTGAGAAAGGAGGGTGTGGCAGGCAGCATCACAAGAGAAGAGGTAAAGAAAGGTAGTTATAGGCCTTTTCACAGCAGCCATTTTAATATGAACTTGGGTAAACACAGGTGTTACTAATGACATTAAGGTTCATTCCATTTAAGTATAGCAGAATTATGTGTTATTTCATAATTAGTGTAAGTTTCACACATAGATATAAAACTAGTTCCATATCTATAGTTTCACATGTATTGTCATCTGTAGATTTCAAAATGAAATTCTTTTTACACAGGCCCTCTCACTGGGTGGACAGCAGGAGAAGCAACGCCAATGAAGTAAAAAACAACATTCTGTTCTGTATTCTGTATCTGTAATCAGTCAATATATTTCCTCCTCATATCCTCAAAGTTTACACTTTGAGGATCCATTGGTAAGCAACAAAGTAACATTTATTGGAAATAGCAACACTAGATTGACACTAGCAGCAGTTTATGCAGTGGAGAGTGGATTCCATTTATTGCCTATGGGGAAAGTGAGGAGGGCTACAAAGTGATGACAATTACCATCCTCTGGAAGCCGCTGCAGAAGTGGTTTTCCACTAGTGAAAGAGCTGGAAGGACAAATGGCAATTGGAACTCATTACTCTGAAACTAAACTCTGGTGACAGCACACACATGGCAGCCAGAAAATTCCTGTCTTGGCAATTGCTAAAATATTTGCAAGTGGTAATTACGCGCAATACTTCAACCTTAATTCCTAAGCGAAGCCAGCCTTTCATAATATTGCTGATACAGGATATACCATCTGCTGCGCAAAAGTGTCTTGTCTGCCCATATTGCCTTTAAAGAGAATCAACTGAAGTATGGATTTTTTCATTCAAATATTTCTTATCGTCATCACAGGATTCAAAAACCATGAAACTGTGACTATAGTCTTTTCTATGCAGAGAGAGGCCGATTGGATCTCCTGAGTCAAACGATCAGTTTTGCTTGGCATTAAAAGAGGATTCTCTTTTCAAAAGGGGATTTTCACATCAACTCTACTGCTACAAGCCTCCAAAGTTTTTAACAAGTGAGCTCTACATCAATGTTAGCTAGGAAAACATTTGCTGACACATTGTTGCTGTGCTTGTAAGACCTGTCGCTATTTCAGTTCCAACAAGCGGGATATTTTCACTTTGCTGGACAGTTGGTTGGTCTAAATGTATTACTGCAAAAAATGCAGCTCCTAAAACTCAGTTCTTTTACATTTATTGACTTTAAGGAACTCTCACACATTGGTAGATAATGAAGATAGTACAGGAATACTCCAACGTTTTGGGTAAAATGTCCTTTTTCCGATAAACCAAGACTGAGACGAGATATTTGATACCATTTTCACCTCTGTATCTCCACTGGTTCAGTTCTGATGGTTAGCATTTTGTGTTTGCTTAGCATAAAGACTTGAAGTCCACAGGAGTCATTAGCCTAGCTCCGTCAAAGTGAAAAAATAAACCTTACAGCAACTCTGAAGCTGTCTTATTTACACAATCTATAATGTGTGCTGCATGGTAATGAAATATATGCCTTGGATTTTTTTTAAAATGAGACTTAGATGGTAGGGACTACCAATGAGCACATATGTTCAGCATTTATAGTTCTTACCATATATAGTTCATACCATCTTACCTCTCCTAAAACGACCCTCGTTTTTAAAAAGAAAATCCAAAACGTGTACTTCAAATTCACAATACATTGTGTAAATAAGACTAATGGCTCCTGTAGACTTCAAGTCTTTTTGCTCAGCTAACATGAAATGCTACCCATAGGAATGGAACCAGCGGATATACGGAGGTGAAAATGAAATCCAACATGTTGTCTCGGTCTGAGTAAGTCCGGAAAATGGTATTTTGCCCAAAAAGCACCATCCATCCATTTAAAATGCGCTTTTGCAGCCATTTACACATAAATAACAGGAAACAACAGTGAAGGGTCTTGTTTTGGTGTAAATCAAATCTCAAGGACTTAAAATATCAATACACAGACACAATAACAGTCCTAACAGACTCAAACTCAAGCATTCAGGCTGAACAGTGCACTCTAATTATTACTGTCAGCAAGCACCATACCTCCAATTTCTGTACTTTTACTCTTGGATATATACTAACCACTGGACCCTCAGTAAGCTCTCTCAGACATTAGGCTGACTTGTTTATTTCTGTGGGCATGTACTATTATCCTGCAGGGCTTGTGCGTGCTGAGGGACATGTATGTATTCGCATGACTTGAAGATATGTGTGCGCATGGCTTGAAGTGTTTGCCTTTTAATCACCTCTGGGAAATATATTTGCAGTAACATGAGGCCTGTTGAGAGAGAGAGAGAAGTGAGATTATTCCCATACAGACTGAAGAATAATGAGGTTATAGAACATCATCCACTCATCCACAACTTGGATTGCCAGTGCAGCTGGTACCCAGTTTGATTGCTGGATTCTGGTATTAGACACATAGCGCCAGATGAGTGCCATTTTGCTCTGCGGCATAATTGCAATCCACTCTCTAAAACAGTTGCAAGCTGGGGAAAACAACAATTTCAGGCACATTTCAACACTCAAACACACACTACGACAGTGATGATTATAAATACATAATAAGCATGGCAGTGGCAATCCTGCAGAGCACTTAGCAAATAAGACAAAATGCCAATAATTTAATGATCCATTATTGGCCACTTATTACAATATTTGGCCAAGATTTAATTGCAATATTGGATTTAGTAACCACACTGATCTCAACAGCAGCAGGATAATGAGCAGTCCATAAACCAAATTATATCAGCAAATAATAATACTAGTAAGGACCGAGAATGGTGTATCACTATTCATTCCAGCTAACATTAACTTCAGTCTTAATCTAAAGATGGATATTCATAATGCATATGTGTCCAGCAAGGTTATTACGGTTTTGGATTTTTCACTAGTTTATATTTTTATTTCATTTTGACTTTTTGTCTTCAATTTCAGTTTAGTTTTCATTCGTTTTTAAAGTGGGATGACAAGTTTATTTATTTTTTTTGAAAATGTTTCAAATGTTTGAAAATGCAACTAAATCAGTTTAGTTTTTATTTGTTTCAGCGGGATGAGATTCAAAAAGGTCAGAAAAACACCATATCATTTTAAAAATGTATTCACTTAGGGCAGTTATTAAACAGAAAACTTCAACTAGACAAAACAACAGTTTGTAAAATGTAGATATAGATACATAATGCTGCTTCTCAAGTGAGATGCAGGTAGTGTCGCTTATGTATGAAATAATTTGACAAAAACGAAAACCAAATTTTCTCTATCATTTTTGGTTTATTTTAGTTATTTTTGTAAACACACATTACAGTTTCAGGTAGTTACCATTTTTGGAAAAGCCTTGTTTTTATTTTTTATTTCGGTAAATGAAAATGTTTTTTTCACCTAGTTTTCATGATTTCACCTGTTTTCGTTAACGGTAATAAACTTGGTCTCCAGAGAGAGTCTGGATCCCAGCTTTTGTCCTTGCTTTTCAGGAAGAACAACTATGCAGTTAGCAACAAATTCCAGCTAGCATGCTACAAACACACACACTAAGCTGACAAGCTAACCAAGGCAATTAAACCACTGGCAAACATGCTACTAACAACCAGAACAACCATGCTAGCAACAAACATTGTGGCAGTCAGCATGCTACAAACCCACAAAAGCCAAGAACGTGTCATCAACATGATAATAAACCAGCATACCAGCAAACCTACTACTATAACACACAAAAATGGAAAGATGAAGACAGTTTCCTTAACTATGTATACACATTTCATTTATCTCATTTGAATCTAGTGATCATTTTCATGCAAAAAAAAAACCAACAACAACAACAAACAGTACAATATATACTGTATGAACAATATATTTCAAATATGTCATAGGAAGAGATAACTGCTGCTTTGTGTTTATGTGAGTTCTCTGTGAGGCCCCAGTTGAAAACAATAGTTCCCATTAGTTGTGCTCTGCTCTTCACCATGAATATGCCATGAGATTAAGATGTAAATGGTAATTAGTGGAGTGGTTATTAGCGGGCCCGTGCAGGTGGTTCCCACCCCTCCATTTCTTGCTGCATCTTTTTTTTTTTTTTTTTTTTTTTTGAACAAGAAGAAGAAGAAAACTAAGGCTTTGTTAACCATGCTGAGTGTGGAGCGTCGTATATCTATTATTAGCACATCAGGCGCTGAATTGACTTCTAAAAGAGGGGAGGGCTGTCAGCTAGAAGGCAAAGCCATAAACGACACCCAATTTAATGTTGACACCTAATTTAGAGTTTTAGGACAAGGTCTCTGGGGCTGGCCACAGGCTGAGCTCACTTAAGTATTATCTGCTTTAGTCCTCATAAATTCTTTGAGGATTATCCATTTTCTTTTCGTGCTTTCTCTCTCAACATACAGTATGCCTCTCTCCAGCTTCTTCTACAGAAAATAATTGCTGTATCAAATGGAACGCAGCGAAGAACCTCATGCTATGCTCATGTAAAACCCCAACCACCGCGCCAAGTCCAGTGGTTTATGGTTACCCAGTCATGAAGAAACCCTGAGAGGAGTCCCTGCGGATTCCCCTTTTTGCTGAGAGTCCAGCAGCTCTCCTCCCCCTTGCTGCTCAGAAGCCCCAGGCTGCCTCTGCCATTATAAATGCAGTAATAGGCTGGGACTATGTCAGCTGAGGAGGGGGGAGAAGAGCAGATAAGGAGACTCTGGGTGGGAGGGAAATTCTTCATTCGCCTTGTTGCGTTGAGCCCCTCCCTTTTCTCCCCAGAGGCGCATCTGCTGAAGCATGTCCACCACTCCAAACAGAGGTGTAAACACCTCATGCTGCCACTGAGCCGAGAAAATGATTGCTGAAATGAGCGAAAAGCCACACTGGCTTTTTCCCTTGCCCTCTTCTCGCTGCATTGCCAAACTGTCAGCAGGGCAGCTGATAATTAACATAGGCTCCACACGGACAGACAGCTTTTCTCTCCGTCCTGCAGACCTGTCCACATTGAGGCCATTAGTTCACCTAGAACAGGTTCGGCATCAATCAGTCTGTCATAGAGTGATGCAGGGGGAGACATTTCCCACTTGAACATGAGATAGCAGACCTACTAAATCCCACTCTCTGCACCAGATGGAGAATAAATCTCAGCCAGACTTCAAAAAAGGCAGATTCTTCTATTTGGATGTGCAATTTAAAGTCTTAGTTGGCAAGGCCTCTCCTGTTGCCACCTCCTCTGAGGGTCGTACAATGGTGTTTCAAGGTATGAAATCCCTGAAGTTTATTCCGACTCCTCAGCCCCAGTTTTCCTGAAGCAGAGAATCTCTGTACAAACTGTCAGCTGAGGCTACATCTGACCCCTGTGGATTTTAGGTTCTTGAAAGTAAATGAAACCAATTTAACTGATGCGAGCTACCAGTAAAGTCAGTAAAGTGTTTAATTAAACTGAGCAGCTGAGCAGAACAGTAGTGGTTGTAGTGTCATAGGGTCTCTCAAATAATGAGGCAAAAAGCCCCGGCCCTTTGAATCTAAAGATTCTTTCTTACGCTTAAATGAAGCTTTTTTAACTACTAAAAAGTTCAGACATTCATTATGCAGGACAGGGCATCGCACCGTGTTTTCAGATCTGTGTGCTGCACTCTGAGGAAAGTTTGGAAGCCTTTATTTGAATCATGGCAGCAATGGTAGCAACTTTCTTCACTCCTCCATTTCATTTCCCCTCCTCTCATTCTCAATGCATTGCCTCCTTATTTAAAATGTTTCACCGTTGGATTTTCCTTTTCACTGACATTTAACGTCAAAGCCAGTCATTTGCCATCACCTGTGCAAAATATCTAGGTATTACAAGCCAGCTTTGTAGATTTAAAGTGCCCTTTTGTATCTGCCCTCATCCACAACGTATCTGCAGACGTTTGCTTTCTCTTTTAAATGAATGCAGCTAAATCCATTTGTAATCCATGCCATTCAACCCCCTCTAGTCAGGAGAGAATATTCTGATAACCTCAAAATAAAAAGGGGAGGCAAGACCCCACAGTGGCTTGACAGGCAGAGGACTTAGGGGTGGAAAAGATAGAACTGCTTTGCAAAATGAAGAGATTGCTTGCAACCGATGCTGAAAGTTAAATGGCAGGCAGATAATACGGTTTGATGCTCTGCCCTTTTGGGGCGGTTTTCCCAAGAAGATAAAAAGTGGCAGGTGATTTTATTCAGTTCATTTTAAAAGCGCAGCTTTCACATGGGGTGCTTCCTTGAGGCAAACACTGATGGAGTGCATGGTTTACCAAATGAGATGAGGCTCATGCTTAGCCATCTCTTTGCCAGACAGCTATCATGCAGGTCAGGAATGCAAGGATGCTCGAAAACACAGAATAAGCAACAGAAAACAAGGTCAAATGACAGGGCTAGTATGTGAATTAATAAAGCCTTGTCGTGTATCTGAAAGGAGTCTGAAAGGTCACCAATTATATTTAGCATGTCCACTGTCCTTTTTATTTATCATTTCACTCAAAGTATAATCTCTAAGTTTTAGTATGATCCAACTCAGAGTTACTAGCACGCTATTCTTGCAAGGAAATTTCGGGAAATGGAGTTCTGCCCATGGCTGAAAGATTCCTTGAGTAGTTGCAGGTTTTTCAGAAAGAAAGAAAAAACAAAAACACTACTTTATTACCTATAACAGCTGCAGAGTATCAACAGCACAAGCATTTCCCAAAATAATTTAAAACAAGTCAACACCAGTGACAAAAGCAAACACTTATTACATAGTCTGTGTCATTAATGCAAAATCCGAAATGCCAGGAATTGTGGCACATACTGCACAGTACATACATACACATTTAATGAACAAACATGAATTGACCAGTATTTCCATGTGTTACACTATAGAGATTAACCACTGTTTCATATTCAGGGTTATAAGAAATGTCTGAACATAAAATTATAACATAATAATGTCATACTCTGCTGGTCTCCATACAGGGGGAGGTCAAAGGTCAGGCAGCTCTGGAGTTGATAGGGATTCCGAGTCTTGCTCAGAGGCACTTCAGCAACGCAGATGTATGCAGACAAAAGACATCTGTATCATAATGTTTAAGGACAGGTCCCTTTTTTATGGTCTATGGCAGGTATTATGCCACCACAAATATTTGTCGTTTTTTGTAGCCTTGTGCATTAAAGTCTTTATAAATCTAAAAGTGTTGCACATTTAGTTTGAAAACAACTGAGGGGGTGGGAGGACTTGGTCTTTCTCTGCTTTTCCTTTAAACTGTTAACCAACAGTACTGACATGTGGCGTAACGCAGCATTGCACTTTACAGAGGTAGGAACCAATTTGCCAAACATCAAGTTCCTGGCCGGACTGTATTTAGCGATGGAACAATAAGTTTTGTATGCAAAGACAAAGATGGGGCTCAATAAGAAGATGGATCACTCGATCATAAAAAGTTGTTACCCGGACGAATGATGGGGTGAGAGCTTAAAGGACCTAGGTTTTCTCAAAAACCTGATCAGACAAAACGTAAATTTTGTTTCAGTGTGTTAACGGCTTTGTGAGCAGCTTGATTCAAATACACCTGATATGTTTATAGTGACAGATATATCAATATCTCATTAACTTTTTCATTAACGCTAAGCCATTGTCTGGTGACATTTCTGGTAACCGGAAATAGAGGCAGAGTAACAACTCTTTACTCTTTCCTTCTCTAAAGTGTAAGCAAACAACATCTGCCAGTTTAGGTAACATTAACTAGCTTCTTTATACACCATGGTAAACACATCATGAGCATTACAATTTTGGGTGAGTGGTTTTACAACTTTTGCTACTGTCAGATACAAATAAACGAGATAGCGCTTCAACGTAGGCAGTGAGGCTGTCAATAATGTCTAAACGTTGGTTTGTGTAACGTTAGCTTGGTTAACTTAGCCTGCAAACGTGCAGCGCTAACTTACTGTTTAGCTGACCGAAGTTTAAATTCACAATGTGTTGTTAACGTGCATGGTTGTGTCCTTGCAGGTAAAAGAATATGAGTAAAGATTCAAGAATGAGGGCAACAATAAATCAGAAGCTGACAGAGATGGGGGAACGAGAGAGGTGAGATGTTAAGCTAACAATTGGTACAAAATAGTCGGGCAGGTTTTCAGCCCTGCGAATTGTTTTAGTACCCCGTTATCTTTGATATAACGTCACGTCAAACTCCATTCAAGAATACGTTCTGACCTTGCTTGTTGATAAAAGTACAGACACAAAAATGAATGTTAATATCTCCTCTTGAGGCTGTCCTCAGTATGGCCCGTTGTTTGGCCCGTTTACTTTAAAACCTGCTGTTTTTATGACTTGTTTGTTCTCGTTTAGAGTGGTTGTGAAGCACTTAGTAACGTGAGTTTTGTGCTCTATAAATAAAGATTCTTCCTCTTCTTTTTTTCTTCTCATTATTATTATCATAAGTCCACCAAACGTTGGTTTACACTATTGGCCAGCACCTTCCATAACACATTTGTGGGGAAAAAGGCTGTTTGGCATATTGAATATATGTCGAACTGAAAATCGACTCCTAAGGATGAGCAAATTCTGTTCTATCAGGAATATTCATGTGGCACGGGAAATTACTCACTAGATTTTTGTATGGAGTTTGGCTTGAGAGAACAACACGTATCGGTTTAAAATACTTGATGCAATCAAGGAAGAAAGGTTTCCAGCTATTACTAACAACTTCATTTACATATGTCATATAAACGTGCATGTCATATGCTCATATGATCTACATTTTCTCACTGAATACCCACTGACAGGCTGAAGGAGCTGCTAAGAGCTAAGCTCACTGAATGTGGATGGAAGGATCAGATGAAGGCTCACTGCAAAGGTACAAATTACAGCATTGCTTTCTGAACTCTTATGATCTTGCTTGAAGATGCTTTGTGTTTTTGTGTTTGCAATATGTTTTCACTGAGTAAAAGAAAGCTTTTGCATTATCCACAGTATAGTGTATTGATCTGTGTCTATATTATTTTCTCTGCTGCTGCAGAGACCCAATTTCCCCACAGAGATTGTTAAAGTCTCATCAATATCTAATTTCAGAAGTAATCAAAGAAAAAGGCTTGGAGCATGTGACTGTGGAGGACCTGGTGGTGGAGATCACTCCTAAAGGAAGAGGTATCTTACCTTTTATATACATATTAGGGCTGTTAATTGATTAAAACTTTTAATCAGATCAATTACATGATAATTGACTAAGTGACTAATTAACTGAATTAATCACAAACGGTCACATATATCAGTATTTGCTTGGAAAAGCCCCCAAAATGAAGATAACTCATCTCAAACACATTGCATTATGGCGACACATGAGCAAAGCATTGAATAGAAATACCAGAATGTGGCATCAGAAATCAATAGTTTTATTATGTATATGCATATAATTGTATTTATTTCTGTGCTTAAAGTTCAGGCAGAGAAAGACACCATTGCCACAGTCATGCTGGATTGTAGTATAACACATGCAGTTTAAAACTGTTACTCACCTGTGAATTGAAACTGGCATCATGCAGAGTGGGGTCCAAAGGTCTGAGTCAGCAAGAACTCTTTTGTTTCATCCATCCTACCTGCTCATTCACATTCATGATCACTGGGAAGCTGGAGTCTGTCCCAGAGGCAGGTAAACATCCTGGGCATGTGGCCAGTCCATCACAGAGCTAATGCAGCGACAAACACACACACACATATTTACATCGAGGGGCCATTTAGAGGCTGCACTTCACCTTACCTGCATGCCTTTGGACAGTGAGAGGAAACACAGAGACAAGGAGAACATGTGAACTCCACACAGAAAAGACCCGGGCCAAGATTCAAAACACATGTCCTTCTTGCAGTGAAGCGACAGTGCTACTCAGTGAGCCATTGTGCTTTCAATATTTCTTTAACAAGGTTACTTTTTTTTTTAGTGAAAGGCAAAATTGTTTCGTATTTGGTTTTGTACTTAATCACAGCTTTCACTCTGGCATCAGTTCCGCAAGTTTCTTTTTACAATCCATATTATTGAAGGACTCTTTCAGAGCATCTCAGGGTGTGTTATGATGTTACACCTTTTCTTGAATATTCCCAAAAATGTTCAGTGAGGTTGAGGTGTGATGACTGTGCAGGGAAAGCCATGTCAACACTCTTTGGACTTCAGATAGGCCTGGCATAGCGTTGATGCATATTTATTGTCCTGTTGCAAAATGAATCCAGAAGAAATGGCATGCCTCCATTGAATGCGATGCCTCTTTGATCAAATTGTAGTTGATCCTGTGCAAGCCACCAGCTCCCCACACCTGAATGTTTTCAGCACCGTGTTTATGCTTAGGTTTTATGTAGTGTTGCAACTCTCATGCAGCCGTCTTAATAGTTTCTTACCCAGTGTCGAGACTGTAAGCGTATCAGAGCCGTTTTTTACTCGCACGTCTCATGGAATGCTCTCATTTTAATCTATGCAGCTGTCTGCTTCGGCTTAGGTGTAACCGCGACCTGAAGCATTTATTTACGCTTGACAATATGCACGAAAAACATGAGATGATGCCCAATAAAAAGGCACTGAATTAAATGGTTTATCCACATTTTGCAACCTAGGTTATTTGTTATTTCAAACTCTATCTACATTCATCGTCTTTGGGATCAGGATATAGGACTTGTCAGTCCTATATTACATAGCTATAGAATGTAGGTCAAAATTTGAAAACACTTTGCCGGCAGGTTCAGTGTAAATTGTCAGTCATATGCATCAGTGTTGATGGAAAAATAGATCAGGAATACTCACACATATCAAAGGAAAACCGCCTACTACACAGAGACTGGCTGCTCCTTTTAGATTGATGTTTTTAAATGTGTGCTATAAACAGACGGAACTGGTATCAACCAGTGGTTCTCAAACTTTATCGCTCATGATCCCTTAAAATAATGCGAAGCCTACTCGTGACCCCCCCTCACAGGCTGCAGAGCCGTGATCAGTCCAAGTGGAGAACAGCTCCATTTTCAGGTTGTTTAATTCATGTGCTTAACAAAGGAGGTCTCAAATTTTAAAATGATTCAGTATTTCACAGGAAAAACAATCAACAAATGGAGAAAAGATATGAACAAATAAACCTGATAATACTTTTTTGTAGTGTTTTCCTATGTCATAATCATTCTTGGATCAACAAAGATGGTTTGGAAACTCATACTCTTAATTCTTTATAATGTATTCATAAATAAGAAGTATCAAAAAATGTATCTTAGTTTCTCGTAAACGATGAAAACAAACAGTTGTTGGTGGACTCAGACTTGTGGACCACACTCTGTGTTGACTGGCTGGGAGTTACAATATCTTCCTCATTTGTCCTTTTAGTTGTCCTGATTTATTAAAGAACAAATCCACCCTTCATACCTTTGGACCTGTTTGGCGTATTTAGACCTCACTGGGAAGGGAGGGTCTATCCTTCACTGTGTCAGGTGTTGTTGAAAGTCATTGTGGGAAACCACTGAAATCACTGAGTGAAGTAGAAGTAGATGAGGCAAGTTGAGGCAAAGTGGTACAACAAAGAAATAAATTACATGTCATCTTAGGATAAGTCCTAGAATATCAGTGATATGCTCTGCAGTGGTGTAAGAGTAGACAAAGACTGATCTGTCCTTGAAAAAAATACAAGTTGTCAGTGTTTGGATGTTCCTCTGTGGAGTCTCTGTAGGTGCAAAAAAATCCTGCTCATCCATGTCTTTTCCTTCTTCTTTTCCTCCAGCCTTAGTACCAGACAGTGTCAAGAAGGAGCTTCTTCAGAGAATAAGAGCCTTCTTGGCCCAGCATGCCACATGAACAAGAGGGCAGGCTGATTTTTTTTTTTCCCATTTTGTGAAGTTTATTCTTAGACCACTCGCCTATACTATTGTTATATAGAATATTTTTTATGAATCAGTGTAATTGAACTTAAAGAAAGACTATGGATTTTTTGGTTTGTTTTTTTAATGATTTGGAATCTTGACTGACAAAATGTTTAACACAAGCTTTGCCATTCAGTTGTGTTGTTACTCAGGCTGAGATCAGACCACATATGTTTTACAATCAGCAAAATGCTAGTGTGCTGCACTGCCATTTTTTTGTTTTGTTTTGTTTTTGTTTTTGTTTTTTGAATGAGGTAGGCAACTTCTTGAACTGCTGGAGGCTTTTTTTTTTGCTGTTGCTTAAGTTACCACACTCCGCTACTGTCTGTCACTTGTCAAGCAGCATTTTAGTGCTAATTTTACCAAAGACTGATGTCTTACTTGCAAAAAATATAGATAGATTGCTTGATTGGACAGCAGAGAATAACAGACAAGTGACGTGTTGTGTTTTTTTCCTCAGAGCACATCAAAATGAAATCATTTACAACTTGGTGCGCACTAAACACTTCAGACCCTCTGAAAATAATAAAATAATTAGAAAAAGAAGCCCTTAGCTGCTAAAAAAGCATGTCTGGTCTGGTCCCAGCCTTATCCAGTGACTTAAGGTATCACATAATCATTGCAAATGCATTGTCTACTTTGCACAGAGATGTCCTATGTATATGAAATATGCTTTATAAATAAAGTTTTTGATTGGTTGAATTTTTCTATGCTTAATAGTTGTCTTTCATGTGATACAGGTCAGGCCAAGGCAGGATGACTTGATAAGACTGAGTGAGACGTGTTAGTACTAGATCCTTCCTCATGCTAGTTTAAAACACTGGAACCACAGTTGAACACACTATCACATATTTGAATATGACCAACTATTGAGATTCATATTTTGCATAAAAATGTAAGGGTTCTTGTTTTTAAAGGATTTATAAGAGGAAAGTTTTTGAAGGTCTCTGGTATGAGGGTGCCTACACAGTTTCAGATTACATGATCGCCATTATAACCTATATATGCCCTTAGAATAGTCCATATGAATAAAGAGGGACCCCTACATTGAGTGGCACTTTAACACTTGTCTCATGGAAGGCCCATTCATATTGCATATATAATGTATCCAGGTGGTGCAGAGTAGGAAAGTGGATAAGTCATTGCTCGTTAGCTGGCTGTTTCAGAAGTGAATTAACTTGTGATGTGTGGATGAATCTGGACTCAAATTTTTCATAGAATTCTAAAGTAATGTTTTAAGATTTGTACTCCTGTGTGCAGTACATTTTCACAAAATACATGTCCCTCTGAGCATTGTGAGGGTCAACTGAACAAATCAGCTACCGTGTACTGAACCAGGCTTAAGTTATGCTAGCAGGAGTCTGGTTTTCTGGATGTGCTAAAATAGCAATGAAAAAAACGTAAAAAATTATCATTTGAGACTGATCAGACAGACAATATTTATTGATTGCATTGCAATATATAATTGAGCTGCTGGCAAAACAAATCTCGAGAAACAGTTTAAAGGTGCACTAAGCGAAATTGAAGGCTGGATCAAGAGACAACCGTTTAGATTCAACTTCCAAAAATGTGGAAATTTATCAGTAAATCCAGCCAATCTTGAGCCTGGGGATGAGAACCGTGTAAGCCCCACTTTCACATTTCGTGCTTTTTCTGTTTTGTTTTTTTTCACTTGAGTCTCAAGAGCCCTTCAATGCAGTTTTATTTGCAAGTACAAGGGACATTCCTTTTCGAAACCAATGGGACAAACACACTTTCCTGCTCTTTTGAGACAGGAGCCAATGTCACGCTTTGTCTTTCAACGACATAGTCAAAACAAAGCTACGACAAGCGCAAGAAAAGGGTCTTTATCCGATACCTGACAGAAAATATGGAGTCATATGGACAATTTACCATGGTAAATTGAAACAGCGGGCTGGTGCACTGAAATAAGGTTGTCCTTTTATTAAATGACACATCCCCTGTGCTTATATCCAAACATCCCTGTTCCCATAATGACAAGCCTGCTGCTGCTTTACTTCCTAGAATAACAGAGTGTTCCCAACTGAGGGGAGAGATGGGGACAGAGAGTGCGAGATCATGAAAAGATAAACAGGAGTGACCCTGTTCACGGGGAGAGGCATAACTCATGCGGATGCGCCAGGGGACGGATTGCCCTCACCGAAACCGGTTGTCAGATTGTTTCTAGGTCCTCGGTGTGCAGTGTATGAAACGAACAAGTGCACACAAGTGTTCCAGCGGGAGGGTCACTGGGTTGACAAGTCCAAAAACGTTGATGAGATAGTGTAAGAAAATCTGTAAAAAGCTGGGCCGTGACCTCTCCACAATGTCTCGCCTGTCTAAATTCAGCTCCATGGTGGTATGGTAGGATTGATTTCATAAAGTCCCTATCAGAAAGCTTTTACAGGGATGCTTGCTGCTTGCTTGGAATACTCCAACATTTTGGGCAAAATACCCTTTTTTTCTGTGGCAAGCATTTTGTGTTAGCTTAGCATAAAGACTTGAAGTTGGAGCTAGGCTAAGGACTCCTGTAGACTTCAAGTCTTTATGCTAAGCTAACACATGTTACCTGTAGGATCTGAGCCTGAGTAGACATGCAGACGTGAAAATGGTATCAAACATCTTGTCTCACTCTGGGGTAGTCAGAAAAAGGGGTATTTTTCCCAAAATGTTTGAGTATTCCTTTAAGTGTAGTCATTGTTTCACCTTATTTTCCTCTTGCTGAATCCCTTCATTTTGTTTTGTTGAAAGGTCTCTATAGTTACACACACACAATGCCTAATTGGTTATAGATTGCATTCGGAGCGGCCGTGAACCCAAAGCAATGCAGGCCTCGGCACGAGTAGCGCATTAGTGGGTACTGAGTGAGTCGTTGCACTGGTCACAAGCCCAAGACAGACAGTGTGTTTTCTTAGCCGAAGGACCTGCTGTGACATCAGCCCAGGTGACAACATGCTGATATACAGTGCTGCTGGGGAGGCCAAATGTAACGCTCCCTTCCAGCCCGGCACACACGCTCCTTTAATGGCCTACATCAATCCCCATGTTATCAGCAGATCTCCCTGGGCCCCCACATATAAAGGGGGTTCAGCACGCTGCAGCCCGGCGCTGGATAAAATTACCGGTGATGCAATTTATTATCATACAGATTTTTATTTACTTTCTCGCTCTCCAATCTCAGCTTTTCTCCATCACTCAGGACCCGTGCAGCTCTGCCGAGGAGCTGTACAGTAACCAGACGACTCTGCACGTCATTAAAAAAAAAGCCAGAAAAGTAAAGTTGGGTGAATAAAAGGAAAACACCATTTTTGAAAAAGCCCATTCGCCTGTTTGTGGGCTCAGGGTTGGACAGTTTTCTCTGTGGCCGGCAGGGGATTTGAATGAAACTCAGATACCTGTTGGTATCTGAGTTCTGTTCATTTTGAAGTGTCCTGCGAGGCAGCCTCTGAATGAACCATCATAAGTCAGGCAGCAACAAAGGGCAGGAGTGCCCTCATCCTACCAATGTCAACATCAAGCTGTGTCTGAGCAGGGCTTAATGACATTGAAAAGGGAAAGATAAATACGCTGTGTATGTGTGCGCTTGTGTTATTGTGTGTAGGTGTGTGTCGATATGTTCAGTACCCCGGAATCGTATCATTTCAGCATGATAGCAGCTGTGTCAATAGGCAGCGCAGCCAAAAGTGTGGTCTTGTATATTGAGTCCCATAGGTGCACTGCAGTCTTTTCTCTAGTGAAACTGGCAACATTCAAAGACCATAAACACCTCCCTTACTGTACAAACAACTGAGAGAAAGGCAATGCAGGATTGAAACAGATGGTAGAAACGTGTTCATAATGTAAACAAAAATGAGGGTATCATCCTACAGTGTCTTATTTGGGGGAACTGTGCACCTGTATCAAGGCATGATAGCTCAAATAGCTCAGAGACCCTGTCAACATGCAGTATGATGGATAAAGAAATCTTATCATGTTGACATTTTTAATTTATTGGACACCGCCTGGGTCTAGCGTTACAAATATCTTTTGTTTCGCAATGTAAAGGGCAAAGACATTGCATAAGCCGACAAAAGGTCACAGAGGGTGTTTTGAAGGGAACAAAGGGCCATGTGCTCTTACAAATTCCCAAGACCCGGTGTGCAGTTGGCCCTCTTTACTGTCAACATGTGTGAATGCCATGCTCGATAAATTTCTCTTTGAATTCCCTCGCTAGAATTTATGAGACGTGCAACATGGGGTTGCAACTCTTTTGAAGCCTACGCACTTGCAGCACTCGATGCCGTTTACGTCCTCATTTTGAGTTGGGGGGGAAAAAAAGCTAGAAAAGGAGAAATAAGGAGAAGTTGGCGTGTAGTGTCCTGCAGTGTAAAGGGTTTTTAAATGTATTTACACTCTGTTGTGTCTCCTGGGAACTGTTTTCTACACACTAATGAGGCTAAGGAGCAAGCTCCACTCTGTTATTCCTGGCATCAACACACCAGTCACAGACATCCCGCTCACACTCTTTTTTTTTTTTCCTTCTCAGTAGCCCAGTGCAAATAATAAATAAGAGGAAATACATCATCCCCTTTTCAATCCGAGAGCCAAGACTAGGTCTGCCAAAGTTAACACAAAGCAATCTTAGGTAATGATCAGCAAATGTGTATAAAGTTTCATAGAGCATGACTTCACATAATTCTTGTTTAGATCATGTTGGCTGGCTGAATCACAACTGTGATGGCTGGTACGGTAGGAAGACTCACACACACACATGCACACGCACTTCTGATTGGCTCGTGGAGCTCGTTTGCTGCAGGCTCAGAGGTAGCACTTGGGGTTTTTATAAATGATTGTAATTGATTGAATTGGTGTGAAATTGGGCTAAGGATTTAACTCCCATTCATGAGTTGGGGAGTTTTAACAGAAGCTTTTATTATTAACATGCTCTATCCCCAATCATCCCTGTGTCAGCTTTTCCATTCATTTCCCTTCCAGCGCACAGGGGGTGACGCAGGCCCACGGCCCTTTCATTACAGCTCAATTGATGACAATTATTTGCTCAATCTAAAAAAAAATCATTGAGCTGTTTTAGTGCTCTACCTACAGCACAGCTAGTTTGCAGATGGAGTGTGTGTGTGTGTGTGTGTGTGTGTGTGTGTGTGTGTGTGTGTGTGTGTGTGTGGAGAAGGGGTGGGGGTG
>OMLF01048170.1:0-27849 GCA_900302615.1 Holocentrus rufus | reverse complement strand
AAACCAAAAAAATGGACACAATATGAAGTGGCTGTCACCATTTACTGTTGCCTAAATATCATGCACACTTTGCTCAGCTGTTATAGATACTTGGCCTACAGAAGCTTTGTTAGCTGGTGTTGTGGGGCTGTCTGCTGGTCTAAAGTGTCCTCCTCTTCCTCCTCCAGATCCAAGCGAGGTGTCTTACATGGTGTTGATGTTATGAATGGTTGTGAAGCTGCGAGGGCAACAGCTGAGGTGGCAACACCAACGTCAGTGCAGGATACCGTTCTCTGTGTACCTTTGACACATAAAAACACACATTCCATATCCTATTAGTCATGCCAAATTAAAAAACGACAAGCATTTACAACTTAAAAACAGAAACATAACGTATGTTATCACACAGTAAAGTGACTGTAGGTCAACATACCTGTACTGCTGAAGTGTGACTGGAGAGTTTTGATTGAAAGTGGTGTGCCACCTGTGCGTCTCTCTGGCAGGTCAGTCTGGCCTTATGATCCAACACAGCCCACTGTCTTGATGTGCTTGCCTAAGCAACAAGAGCAATATTTAATGCAGGGGTGTCCAATCCTGGTCCTCGGGGGCCGCTGTCCTGCATGTTTTAGATGTTTCCCTCTTCCAACACACCTGATTCAAATGATCAGGATTGTTATCAGGCTTCTGCAGAGCCTGCAGATGAATTCGCATTTTACTTTTTTGTAACTTTCCACGTTCGCTTAGTATTTGCTTAACAAGAAGAAGGTATTGTAGCAAAATGCTTTGCTATGTTGCAGCATT
Source organism: Holocentrus rufus (assembly GCA_900302615.1). NCBI lineage: Eukaryota > Metazoa > Chordata > Actinopteri > Holocentriformes > Holocentridae > Holocentrus > Holocentrus rufus. The sequence continues at coordinate 27,069 of OMLF01048170.1, read as the reverse complement.
TCCAATGTGTGGCTTTCCTTTTAAAAGAAATGCTATGATTGAAAGAATTTCCCCCTTAGAATACTGTATATGTTGCCACATATGTGAAATTAATATTTGATATGTCAGAAATGGAAATTACATATTCAAGTGAAAATCACTTGAATGTAAGTCAATATGATTTTCTTACAGTTTGGAATGTAAGGATAATTTGCATTCAATAATTAAAGACAGTGGCCCATGCCAATTATAGCATTAAAAGGATGCTAGCATAGATTCAAAAATTATATTGTTTTGTGTATCATGAAAAATATGTAAAGAAGAGGTGTAAAAAAACTTCAAAGATTCTATTATTTGTTACATATATTATATCAGGTAGGTAACAGAGGTAGGTAACAGATGATCATGATCTGGTCTTGATTAGGAGCCCTCTGTAAACCATCCAACCAGGCAAGAAAGCAGAGTTTGCGCTGACATACTTTCTGTTTTGTATCATTTGAGTCAGGAGAGAGCTGTCTGCCAGTTGTGAACCAATAATGTGCTCGCAGTTTACTTTTTAATCTTCAGCCTCCCTAAAGAAATACCTTACTAACTATGTTTAATTGAAAACATCAATAATATGGGACCTTTCACATATTTAACAAAAGCAGCACGCATAAACTGAAAATGATTATTTTGAAATATTACCACAGGTGGATGATAAAAGGGCCTGCAAGACGCATTATAAAATGCATTTGCCATTTTACACTCAGCAAGAGAGCAGATGGGACAATTAATGCATACAATCTGTAACAAGGTTATATGTCCATAATAATTTGTTACTCAGGCAAAAAAAACAACTAAAACCTGTTCTTGCAGAGAAACAAACAAGGTAAACACATGTACCTCACAGTGTAAATATACACATTTCAAAAATATGTTTAGCAAGATTAGTAAATCATGCACTAAATTATCCATTTGCTGTAAATGACAACCACTACCTATTTTAAATTTAATGCATCACAAACATGAAAAGTACCAGAACTAATTCTTGTTCTTATTCTCTGGCAGAATAACTACATTCATAAACTTCAGATTAAAAAGAACTTGCTTAGAAAACATCAATATCAACTAAATTCCACATCAACTCTATTGTTTACAAAAGCTCGGGAAAAAATCAAACTATGGTAAGTGATCTCAGGTCATATTGATTCAAAGTGCACGATGGGACAAGCAGAATATGTGTTTGTGTGTAGTAGGCCAAAATGAGTGCTGGTTTTAAGGCTATGATCTTACAGATGTCACCAATGTAAAATGAATTTTAAATGAACAGCTATTAACATCCCTGGCCAAAGGAATCATCAAAATTGACTCTTTTCTCACAGCAGAGTAACAGAGACAAGAGGCGTCTACATGATCAAATGTGTGTTGACTGTGAAAATCCTCCTGAAATAGCAGGGAGCGAAACAAAGACAGGCTCATTAAAAATGTATCAAGGGTACAGCAGCCCCTGTGTTTCTCCTTGCTCAGGGATTCTTCATGGCTCAATAAAGGCTAAGGACATTATCATCATTTCCAACAATGCCTTTCATTCTTGAGTTCATTGCCACCATTGCTTCTAACTGCTTGAAGATTGCTCATAAGAAAGTGCAATCAGCCGTGGCAACCAGTTTTTCTTTTGTGCAAAAATGCATACCCCACAAATCCTATGCAACCAAATAGAGAGTGTTAACATGGATAATCAATCTATCCCTCTGTTCATTGATATTGATAGCCACATACAGCATTTGCAGCTGGATTAACATACTGCACCAAGTGACCTGACCAAATCGTGAATGCATTCTCATCATGTTAATCCTTCCCATATTTCCCGTTTTTTTTTTTTTTTTTTTTTTTCTCAATAAAACCAACCTCATGGCATCATCGAGCAAAACCTAGGCCCAGTAGAAGAAAACAGTGCCACTGACTGCCGGGCAAAGCCAAGAACCTTGGAAACCGTCTAAGAAAACATTGGGAGAAGTTCCAGAACCACCAGAAGTTCCACTGTTGGTGAGAGGGTCTTTCTCAAGGTAGCCAAGTTTGGATTGGGCATGAGGCTGCAGATGGAGATCATGGAACTTTGCGGCTCTGGTTCTGCCAAGTGCCTGGGGTGGACATGTTATTACAGCAGACCAAGCAGGACTCAGCACAGCGCTCAGTACCTGTGCTTACACCATGCACCTCTTCCCCTCTATCATCAGTCTCCCTTGTTTCCAATTGCAGGCAACCTCTTGCCAAACTTGATTTGAATGATTTTTCCCACTCTGGGAGGACTGACTGTGAGGAGGCTGTGGGTAATTTTCCTTTAACTACCCACATCCAACAAAGCAGACCAGACACTCAGTCCACAGTATCTGAAGCAGAGCCAATGAAGAAAAATAGTGATTAAAGCTAAAAATGTACAGGATATTTAAGTTGTGATTTTCATTGTAGCCTACCAGTTTTTTTGTTGTTGTTGTTGTTTGTTTTTGTTTTTTTGGTCCCTGGGGCTTAATGTTGTCTTTTAGTTTTTCCTTTCTTGCTACTGAAATGGATGTGCACATACATACATTTGGATATTTTTTAAAGCCAGCAGTGCTGACGGAAATAGGTAATTCTAACAATGTCACAAAAATCCATCAGGGCTACAGAGAGTGACCAACTTTTCTATATTCTTGGTCCTGTATATAACCAGAGGTTGATTTCAACAGACACTTGAGGCCCAAGAATGAACAAAACCTTGAATCTACCATGACAGAATATATTGACCTTAAGATGTTTTCAATTAATCTTGTATTCTCAGTTTTAAACATTTATAGATCACTTTTAGGAGGTGTCATGGCAATCAACTTCTTTGAGATTTTCTGTTTTGTTCACCATGTTGGACTCTGTCCTTGTCAACTATGTTGTAAAGTCTTTCTAGTGGACCCCAGGATGTCTGGTTGTCGATGCATCAGCTAATGGGTATGCTAATGAAGAATAAAGAGTAGCAGCAGTGCTGTATTAGCAGAGGTGTCCAGGTCCTGCGGTTAGATCCTGTCCTTTATCCCGTGGCAGCAGCAGGGTGCATCTGGTGCAGAACCATAATGCTCATATGCCACCTTTGCTGTCTCCCTGTGCTCTTAATTCTGCCAGAGAAAAAATAGGCTTTCCAATGTTGGAGGACAGTCTCTTGCAAAAGGGAGGTCAAGGAAATGTCTGAGAAGCTGAGAACTGATGAAGGAAAAATGTTGAAGCATCTGATGATTTTTGTTACCAAATTGGGCAGGCAATGACTAGGCAAGACTGCATGCAAGAGTTGTCCACAAGGTCATACACCATGAGGAGTTTGAACCAAGAACCAAGAACCAGCAGTAATGAATACATGCCTTCTGCCAGGATTGGGAAACAAACAGGTTTTTAGTTCTGTGTTTACTTAATAGTTATTTTTATAAAATGGAGGATTTTGAATGAAAAACTTTGAGCTAGAAAGACATTATATGGCACTAAAAAGGCAACAACATGCAAGAGAACATGACAACTTTTAAAGGACAGCACTGGTGTCTGCCATCAATAGAAAAGACACGGGTCAAAACAGAACTTGTAATATGGAAGAAATCATCTGCACTCATTTTCCTTTGAAAGCTGTAATGTTGCATATATCCATCATTTATATCACAGCCAAAGGACTGGAGCGTGGTTATCATGAATGCACCAATGCCAAGGTACATGAACTACTCATCTGCATTCAGAACAGAGCTCATGCACATCAAGGCATGCAGAAAGCATCAACCAGGCATTAGCCTCTGCTTCTGCCCCCACTGCACCACCAGCCTCCACCGTTCACTTGCACCAGAGGAACACAGCGGGAAGCTTGCTACACCACAAAGGAGGCACAACGCATCTGCAGAATAGAGTCAGATCGGATTCCCCGAGGGGACAGAAGTTACTCAGTCAAGCTGCCAGCTATGTGTTCATCTCTATTACTGTGCTTGTGCTGCGATGAAGAGAAGATAATGTTTGCTTGGTGCAAAGAATCAACTTTGACCACTGACTGACTGACTTTGCCACTCTACATGGCGAATTTTTCAGTGTTACCCCTAATAAGTGTTGATTTGTGACAAGTTTTGACAAGTGTTGATTGGAGAGTTGTTTGTCCACTCGTAGAGCTGATGTGGCTCTGGGGCAACTGCTCAAAACGATCAAAAACAGTTAAAATTAACTCTGATTGGTGTGGGCTAATATAGATCCTGACATAGTGTTGATTTTTACACTCTCAGAGCTGAATCAACCCCAATAATCTTGCTGTGTATATATAGTGATGCCTCCATTACGGCCCACTCCTGTAGACCCACCTTACAAAGCACTCCAGACTTGTGATGAACACTTCCCTCTCCCACCTAGAAATGCTGCAAGCCTCTCATTACAAGTGAGCAACTTGCAGGATAACCACCGATCTCCAGTGAGCTGCATGATGAGTCATCTGATGAGGAGCACTCTCCGCTTTATGCCCCCCTGTGTTGCGCCTCCGATTCAATTGGTCGAGAAGTTGTTTCATGCTAAGATGCAAATTTCTGCCCATCTCCCAAATGGTGTACTACAGAAGGCAATAAGGGCTTTAAGAGTATACTGTCCCTTATATTTGACTGCTCTACTTTCCCCACACCACTTAATGAGAGTTTAAATGGGGTCCCCTGAGTGCCACTTCCCTCCTCCAACTAGGAGATTGGTTTGCAAGAAAGGTAGCATCAGGTAGCATCAGATTATTTTTTTTAAATCTAATTTAAGTCATACCATTTATGGGGACTGGGTAGCTCAGAATAGTGTTTGTGTATGTTTGTAGTTCCCATCATTCTCTGGTGGTGCAGTGTAATCACGGCTCTTTTAACAAAAACTATTATTCATGAACCAGAGAAAGTAAACAAACATGGCAAATTGTGTCAGGAGACAGAACCATATGCATCAACTTTCTACACAAATGTATACACAAATTAGGGCAGCTACAGAAGGCTGGGGACTGAGAAATGCAAATGAAGGCCAGCATCTTACAGTCCCACCAGAGACAGACAGCAACAGCATGCGACTTGACTGGGCACTGATGTCCTACAGTCACTAGTATGATTACTTTATTAGATTAGAAGATCCAGTGGAGGGCTTTTATGGTCATGAAAAAGTCCATATCAGTCCACTTAAAGGGACAGTGTTTACGATTTGGCACCGATTTAGGTATGATCTATTTCTCCTTGGCCTCACAACACAACCAAAGGCAAACATTTTTTTCCCCGAAAGTCACCTGTAAGGCAGCTTCATAACCCTTACCCTAACCATAAGAGAGATATAAAGTATAATAGAAACAAACTGCTCTTCTTCTTTTGGTAGCAATTCCAGCTAATTTGACCAACCAGTTCCAACAGCCACGTGCAAGAGAAAAATGCATTTATCACAAGTGTACTTTGGTTTGATTTGTCCATCTGAGCCACTGTAGAAACATGACAAAGCAAGATGGCAGCCCATGTAAAACCGAGACCTCTGGCTTATGTAGAAAGAAGACTTATTATAACTATGAAAACACTACGATTCTTCATTTCTGTTTTTTATACATTAATTAAAAGTATTCTTCTTTGACTCAGAATACTACACATTGCACCTTTAAATTGATATATTGTATCAATCAAGGTCACACGGCCATAATTGCAAGTAAAGCTTTTACATCCTGAATGGTACGTGGCAACAATATATGGATGCAGTTTCTAAATTGGTGTATACAGTATAATAGTAATAATAATAATAAGAAGAAGAAGCAGAAGAAGAAGAAGAAGAACAATAATAAAAAGCTGTTTTACGTTCTGCTGTTTACATTTTGATCAGTCAAAATTGACAAACCTGATCTGGCAACAAACTAATTTTTTAATTAAATGTATTCCTTTACCATGTTGAGAAGAACACACTAGCTGCTAAAATGCAAAAGAAAGAAAGAAAGAAAGAAAGAAAGAAAGAAAGAAAAATCCAATATTCACTGTGTCAGTGTCATGGCTTCCTCAATTTGGTTTGAACTTTCTTGAAATGCTTTCACATCACAACTGATCCACACAAGATTTGATTAGGAGTGGACTGAGACCCTCGATTTTTAGCTTTTTGAAAAGTTTGTTATACACCAGAGTCCACATGTGTACGCACATACCTACCAAAATAGTCAAAATTTTGCAAAAAGTCCTGGATAAAAGAATGTAGGTACAAAATACTACTTACACAGAGTGAAGCAGCAGCTAAGGCCGAACAACAAAGACACCTGGGCCACCAGGGAACACCCTGTGAAACTGGATGTTGTGGATGTGTGGCCACATCTTCGTGAGCTAGAGGTTTGTTGTCAGAGGCTACAAAGGAGTGATGTTGGCTGAGAATAAAGGACCCTAGTTGGGGCCCAAAGTGTGGAAATCTATACCTAATGATTGTGCCTTAATTAATTATATGGCGGCATTATCATTGTAGCACAAGTGAGCAGTTATGCAAAGTCCACAATTCTTGGGGTAATTTCTTTTAATGAAAGTCTATTGTTTGCTGATACATTGCAGTTGCTCTTTCAGCCTATGAGTGTTGGTACAATACAGTGAAAACTGCTGAGTGCACCTTTTCAAGAAAAAAGGGTCAGCTGTGCCTTTGGCCTATGAGATTCATGATTGGTTCTGACACTGCGTGTGGACGGTTAGAATTAAGTGCAGCCTAAACCAAAGTGTAGATGTTCCTATCAGGTTAGTGTAGGTGAGTGCATATCTGATAAATACTCAGAGAACATCCAAGTTAGGTCTTTGGATAGGAGTTTATGGTAGTTCAACAGCACAAGGATGATTATATCAGATCCTGTGCAGTTATAATTGAAGAAGACCATTTCTTGGAAATAATTTGTGGACCCCAGGTCTATGAAAATGATGGTCAACTTTGATTGCTTTTTAAGATGTAACAGCCACCTTGCTGAAACCTACTAAATTGAATTTTGAATAATCATAATCGTGAAGATCGACATGCAATAAGAATGAAACAGGTTTTTCGTTAAAGCAGAGAAACACTAACAACTAGCATATTTTTGGCCATCCCTACATATCTGTGGATGGCTGGGATTGCATGCAAATGTCCATCGATAGAACATGAAAGTAATGAGTGCACGACCATTACATAAATCATTATAGACTGTTTACTTCACAGCTGATTGACAAAGTTTGTTATTTTTAAGACTTTAAAGGGGCAATGCTCACATTTTTTTTCCTTCTCTGGAATGGCAAATATAGAAACAAACGCATTTGTTACAGTCAGCGAATTTGTCTTTTGTTGAAATCCCGTCTTCAGACATCCTATGTTTTATTACTGAGGACAGCCATATTCATTCAACCCGCCCAGGGACTTTCTTCCCTCCTCTGCCTAGATTATTTTCTCTGTGTTATGGAATGGACAACTTCAAAAGCCTCGCTGCTTTGGCCTGTCCCCCCCCCTCCCTACACACACATGCACACACACACACACACACCCCACCCCCAATTATTCATGAAGGTCTTCTTGTGAAAAAAAGGAGTGCACAGAGGGAGTTTGGAACTTATTATCATGACCTGATTAAAGGAAAGTAGAGACTGGAACAGTGTAATACAGCCAGCTCCTTGTCAAAGTTGACAGCCAGAAGGAACAAGGATTACTTTCAAGTAAAATGGCCAAAGAACGCAACACACTTTCAATTTCATTTATGTTGGTCAAAAATGAGACAGAAAAGCCCTGGTACTCCTGTACTGTGACTCAGTTGTTTCGTTTAAGTTATCTTCTGTGAGACCTTAATTTATATGAAGTCATCTTATTTGTCTTTTTGAGCTTCTGAGCAGACTATTGTGCTCAGCTTTCAAGGGAAACCAATGAGAGTAACAAAATACTGTATGTGACGTTGCTACAGAGCGCCCCGATCCACTATCAAGCTAGAGCTGGAACAGCAGCTAACAGGAATAGCAGCATCTTTTCCACCCATAAAAGCCTTCAGGGCTGTTATCAGTGGAGACCTGCGCTTGAGTAGCCATGTTTGTTGTTTTTTATCAGGGACGTTTAGAGTATAACGTGTCTGTTTCTTTTCAAACAGCGGCGCTCTTCTCTTACGTCACCAGCTAGATCTTGCCCCTTAGACACATGACCAATCAGACTGTCCTACAGCGGCCTGGACGGGCGCAGACGAACCAATATTAAAGGGGTTAGATGGAAAGCGAGTTCAAATGTGAAACATGAACTTGTGAGATTTCCATGTAGTATCTAGGCTACTGATGGAGGCAGTGACAAAAGCTCATGACGCAGGATCATTTAGGCATGACCAGCAGATTGTGTTGTTGATGTCACAGTGTAGGTGCACTGCCTTTGTTAAAGGGGCTGGGTTAGAAAGAAAGACGCTCTTCTCATCCCATTTAAAAGCAATGCACTCCTCATCATGGTGCAGGCCACCACAGTATCAGTATGGAGTCAAAAGCCCAGACCAGCCTCTCCCAAGAGGAAACCAATGTTCTTGTTCAGGAGGTGTGGTGGGAAGGCTTGAATATACTGCAGCCCAAATGTGCTGCTATGGTCAGATAATGCACCTTTTTAAGTCGAATTCGCATCTCTGAAGCTATTGCTCATCATGTTTTGCAGGCGTTGTGATGCCCATCAACAGGTTTATTTTGGAAGACAATGATTCATGTACTGTATGATTCATCACAACATCCTTAAGAGTGGTTCTCTTCTGAGTAACATGAAAGAGCTTTCCAAATTTCATGGCAATTCACCAGGCAGATTTTGAAATATCAAATTTGACATTTTGGGCTACGGGTGGCACGAGAGGAAAAGTGTTGGTGGCACCAAAGTTGACAACATTTGTTTGTTCCCTGGGAAACATGACTACGCTCAGCAAATTATCCATTGCATTTCGAGTGTGTGGATGGCGCTGGAGGAAAGGTCATAGCCACATTACCACAATCCTGAGCAATCTTCCTTTGGGGAAGGCGAATCCTCTCACCAAATATCATGGCAATCCACTGATTCCATTTTGTGATACCGTGTGTGCAAAGTTGACATTTTGGCCTGGGGCTGGTGCGAGAAGAAAGATTAAGAGGTCACCAGGGTTCATTCTCTGAGTAGCATGAATGTGGTCACCAAATGTCATGGCAATCTGCTCAGTACATTTCAAGATATTTTGCCATGGAGTTACATGTTGAATGGATGGATGGACGGATATATGCATGGACACATGGAGAGACACAGCCATCTTTAGACCCCACCTGCCAGTGGAGCCAAGAGGTTGTATTAAATTTGTCAGGTTTGGCTTTGTTTACATGTGCACAACAATGCCAGCAAAGTAATAGTTTCTTAAAGCTGTTTACATGAATGTTCTAGCTTGACAGTGAACTAACAAGACTGACAGTAGTTTTGAGTAAGAGGTACAACTCTCACTTCTCAGTTGGGAAAAAACGTGTAATCCTACTCTCACTCAATCCTTATCACTCTCTCCACCTACATGTATCACTAAATGAAATAGAAGTAAATAAGGCAAGTTTAAGGAAAGTGGGTACCAGAAAAGTAAATTATAGTACTTCATTACAAATGAACTCCTGGAAGGCATTGAATCTCGCAGACTGATGATACGCGGCAGTGTAAGACCCTAAAAGGGTGGATGTTCCCTTTGAAGAAGCTTTGTTAGAAGACAATTTTGGAGGCAGCAAAAAGGCTTGGCAATGATTAATTTAAGATCCTCAGTAACAAGGCATTTAAGTTTAGCAACTTTATTTAGGTCAGTTGGAACTAACCTAGTCCACCTTTTCACAAACAGGGTATTTAGTTCACAATCCCCCAGCTAAAACAAAGACTATTCTCTATTCAGGCACTGCTGTTACTGCTTCAAACTCTCATTTGAAACTAACATTAAATAAAACATGATATGTTGGGGTGATGAATATGAAAAACTAATTTTTTACATCTATTTAAAGATTAAAAGGTAATTCATTATACTGGACAGAACAATGTTGACAGAGCAGATTACTCTAGAGGTGTAACACAAACATTCCATGGTCCAAATGAAATGCTCTGTGTTGCTGATGGCATTGCAGTTATCTTTTTGTCTACTAAGAAAAACTGATTATAATTGAGGTGGGAATTTTATTATAGATGGTTTATTATTTGATGGTTTAGTGGTTTTACATCTGCATGTAGCCAGTGCTGCAAATGCAGAGGAGGGTTTGTGTGTATGTGTGTGTGTGTGTGTGTGTGTGTGTACATTCTTACCATAAAAAAGTAAAAAATAAATAAACAAAACAGCATATTATGTAATACTCTTCTGATCAGATTGCTTAAGAGGAGTCCAAGAACCAGATGAAATGTTGTAATGTTTGGTTTTGGTTCTCTGACGCTATTTGTGGCAATCATGACATGTTCCATTTTGGAAAAATCATACTCATTCAACAGCAAACAAAGTATTGTTGTTTTAAGATGATTTCATCAAATAATGCTCATGTGCCAGAGGGGGAGATGTACAGAACCTGTATGAACATTTTCCCCCCGTATAAAACTTCCATCATTTTGGTAAACATGCAATCATTTTTTAGCGTATACCTCAACATAAGCCTAAATAGTAAAAAGCAGTATGGACATATAAATAACAAAAGATGCTGCACTTTATGAGGGTTGAATGTAATGTTCTTATTTTAGAGATGATTACACCTGTAAGCAATCCTAGGAGTCTCTTCTTTTTTAATTAGACAGATATGCATAATTGTATAAAACATCTTTTTTTTTTAAAGGAATGAGGCAATAATATTAATACTAAAAATAATAATAATACCAATTTTGCAAATTCTGAAATTTATTATTAGTAGTAATAATAATCATAATAATAACTTTTATTTATAGAGCACTTAAAAACACAGTCAATTCTCCAGGAAAAATGCAGGAGATAATTTAAAAATATATATGTTAAACAAACAAATAAAACTAAATTCTTTTAGTGGTAGCCTCATCAAAATTCAAGATTCAAGATTTTATATTTTATTGCCATACTAATTCAGTTGGTTAAGAATTCGCATCTTCCAGGGTTGAGGATAAACAAGCAAGTTTTTAACAGAAAAGTGACTAAGCCAGGGGGAAGCCAATGCAGTTCTATTTCTTACACTGTTGAAATGTGCAATTCATCTGCACAACCACTGTTTTCCCCTGAGGTTTTATTTATATTTGTAATTTATTGTCCTTTGTCACACCATCTCAGCTATCCAGAGTCTACTGACTGTTATATATTTGCTGGTGTGCTCCTTTGCTTGGGACAGGTGTGGTCCTGTAAAAGAAATATAGGAACTCATTAAAAAAAGGGAATGAATAAAACATCACTGAGCAAACAAACAAACAAACAAAGAGGTCACAGAGAGAGTCTTTAGCCTGTGTGTTCCCTGTGAAAATACCCAGAGTAAATATCAAAGCCAATGCCCAAGCTTGTTTCACCTCTGCCAATCCTCCCAGACTTAAGACTGTCTCTTGAAGAATTATCCGCAAAAGAACCTCCTACCCCTTCCCACCTGACACTAACAGGTAAGCAGGGTGATAATCTGACTGCAATCAGATTGGCCTGCACTGATTTTCCTCCATTTTCAACTATTTTGTAACACTTTTACCTTTATAACAGTGTCACTCTCCACAGTGCACACGACACGTTTATTGCGGTGCCTCTGTAATCACAGACACCTGCTCCCCTTATCTCTCCCATTTGCATATTTTATTTGCATTTTTCAAAATGTGCAGTAGGCAAAGACCAACTGAACACCTCTGAGCAGTGTTTCAGTACATTTTATGCACCTGTCGAGGGTATATTAGGATTGTGTACCATTTTATCTAAGAGTGGTGCTTTATATAGACACTTGATAAATGAACTCCTAGAAGAGTTACGTGCCCTCCATAGCTTAAAATGGATTTCCTGGAGCAGTCTGGAGCATAAGCACCTTTAATCAATTTTGTAAATTATAATGTTTTAGTGTTGGAAGAAAATCTTTTTCACAATTTTATTAACTGTTTCCATAGGTGAGTTCTCGAGCCTGACAAATCCATAAACAAAAACATATTCAGGAAACAATTACAAAATTTTCTATTTGCAGAATAACCACACAAAAAGTCAATCATGGTGATTTCAGTGGCTGCAATATATTACACTAATCAGTCACATTTTTTTTGTGTTAATATTCAATTTAGTATCAACTTTGTATGTGCTGACTTTCACAATTGAGCTTAATTTCTTTATGGCACCATAAAGAACACTTCTCTTTGTAAATCACAGCTTTATTCCAGCTCCATTACCTACAATACCACACAGTTTCAACTTTATATCAGCTTGTCAGAATGTGTTATTAAGGGCTGTTATTGGTTTTTATGCTTCTTCGTCTTCTGATATAATGTGTAAATAAGATCGCTTTGGAGTTGCTGTAAGGTTTATTTTTTCACTTTGACAGAGCTAGGTTAACGGCTCATATAGACTTCAAGGGCCCTATTTTCGTACAGGCGCAGTGCGCAAAGCGCGGCCAGTCACTGGCGCAGTGAAATTTTGGTGAGGCTCAGTGAGGGTCTCTACTTGCCTGGGCACACTGGAATTTTGTTGCCATGGATGACCGCGATTTGCACCCGCCAGAGCCTGCCTGCTCAGACCAGGTCAGCGGCGCGGTGCACCTAGGTGTGTGTTGTTTTTGTCACTTAAGTTGGTGGAGGCGCGTCCACAAAATCACTGTTTATGAATCTCTCATGATGAAACTGCTGTCTGGCGCACAAAGAATAATGTAATCATACCGATACACATTGTATTCTCTGAAATTAATTTACGAGGCTAATATTTATTTATAGAAGACAGGGACAAAAAAGGGGGCAAAATTGTATACAGATTTAATTTATGTTCTCTCTCTCTCTCTCTCTCTCTCTCTCTCTCTCTCTCTCTCGCTTGCTGGCGCAATCAGTGCTCACCAAAGTCACAATACGCTGTTAAGCGGTACGCATTCTCCTTAAAGGGAAGGATAAGAACATATTTGATTGGTTAAGTCAATTCCAGCCCCTAACACACCCAATTCATCTCAATCCCTCCCCGTTCACAGATGCACCACGCGCACCTTGTCACTAACATACCAAATGTGTGCTGTCACGCCCCCTGCGCACTGGGCATTTAACCACGATTTGCGTGGTGCACTAAGGCTCACGAAAATAGGGCCCCAAGTCTTTATGCTAAGCTAACACAAAATGCTAACCATCAGAACCAAACCAGTGGACATACAGAAGTGAAATTGGTATCCAACATCTTGTCTCAGTCTGGGTAAGTTGGAAAAACAGTACTGTTACTGTCTTGCTCCCTGTATCTGCCACTCTGAGCACTACAAGGCTTTTTTATTGAGCACCAGAAATTTTTGGAACTCCTGCAATGGAGAAAGGGGACATTTTTGTGATAATAAGTAGTTCATATCTAGTGACTTTCAAAGCTTAACTGAAATCCATAAAATTGCCATAAAATCCTTTCTACAGTGTTGGAATGCTATAAGCTTTGTGACAGGCTTTAAAAAAGCCCACAAGATTTTAAAAAGCATACTTAATTGTATGTCATTTGTCCACCACTTGATGCCAGATCACGTAACTCTTTTCTCACTCGTAGAGTCATAAAACTCCCAGTAGGAGTGAAACAAACCAATTTATTTTTGTTGCTAATGAACAGCAGCTCAACAGTGCCAGTATTTTGCTTTGAGATTACTCAAACTGAGCCTTTCAGAGAGATATATAATGAAATATGCTGGTAAAGATTACTGTCCTAATGACCTAAGGCTCATGCCATTTGAATTATTAATGTCCAGAATTTTTTTAATTAATGAGGAAAAAATGTTTGCTGCATACATCACATTTATTGAGGTGCCATCTACTTATATGATAGTCATTCAGGTCATGTACACTGTTTCTGTCTGGGATATTAGCCAAAGGTCAGCTTGATAGATATTCATTGTGCGTGATCCCTGTGTGTGTGTGTGTGTGTGTGTGTGTGTGTGTTTGTGCGTTTGTGCGTTTGTGCGTGAGCGTGTGTGTGTGATTTGTTCTTACTAGTTTTGTTGCAGTTGTATACCCAACTTTCCTGCATTAGTACAGTTTTAATGGCAGGAAGCCAACCATGCAGCCTCCCACAAGTAACTCCCTTCAGCTCAGCCACCACTCCCATCTGGATGTGAAGGATTTCTATAGAGGCCCAAGAGGCCCAACACACACACACACACACACACACACACACAAACACACAAGCACTGTACCCTGACTTGATAATAACCAGAGTATTTCATTTTCTACAAGAAGCAATTAACTCTTTTTGGTGGTGGGCCAGTGAGAAGCAGATATATTATGAACATATGGTGTTCAGGATGAGGATTTCCAAACTTTCTTCCAAAGAATAATAGACCAGCAAGGCCCCTTTGCATTTCTGAATGCATAAGAAAATCAACACCATATGGTGGGAACAGTCACACCTATCACCTTGAATATTCACATAAACATTTCCCAGGACATTTGCTTTTCTCCATCGGTTTTCTGAATCGGTTATTGTATTTATCGACATCACACATCTGCCAAGTGATCCAAATTAAAGGCAACTAATGCTGCTTGCTTACAGTGCAAATCTGTTTGTCATATTCACTCGTTATACTCATGCTGAATTATTTAGGAATAACCCATCTTCCCATCCTTTTGAGATGCTGATAAAACAACTTTGAGAAGATTCACTGCAGATGCTGCATTCAGAATATTCAAGGCATTGTGTGGGGGTGCCCCTCCTTGAACTGCTGAACTTCTGAATTCAGCAAACTCTAGGGGCGCTGTAGATCTAGAGTGAAAAATAAATCACAGAAGAGACAACAAGGATTCTCCCTATCATGCATGTTATGGAGAAAAGGGGTAAAGGTTACTCTTAATACAACCAAACAAGTTTCGTTCGAGTCAAAATAAACACCCTAAACCGTATTTGATATGATTTTTAATGCTTGGCGACACAATAAGCATTAATCTAAACTGCACACTTTAAGTATACAACAATGTGAGTGTAAAAAGTAGGTATATCTTCTGTCATTTCTGAATCTGAAGGCTTCAATGCATTTCAAGAAGTGACATCAATGAAGACATACTTCTTCATCGTATGAGATGTTGTTCTTTTCCCTACTAGAGTTGGTTGGTGGTGAAGAAAAGGAAAACCCAGTACTAGTACCAGTACCCAGTACAGTATTATTCTGTACTGGGTATCACATTTTGGATATTGTTCATGGACATGGCAAGATTGTTTTTAGTGAACCTGAATCTTGGCTGCTGAATGATGAATGGTACACTCATTACCACTGTATGAAGAAAATCTGATAAGTTCACACAAATGGCAACTATTGCCCTTGTATGTCACTTATAGCAATGTTTAGCAGGTAGCTTAATAGTGCACTGTGTCTACGTCATAAGACATGCTCTGATTAGTAAGTAAAATTGCTCTCAGGGAGAAGGAGGCCAGACATTTCTTGCAATGTGTGATCAAGTCTTCTATTGGTTTCTCCTTCTGCAGCTCCATCCTATCACAAATCTTGCTCTTGCTCTGCCTAAGCTTTTTGCCCTTTTTCATCTTCTTCCAGTGGTTTCTTTACACCTCCTCCTTCCTTCTTTTCCATCCTTCCTAATTCCATCCACAGATCCCTAATCTCTATCTGGCCTCTCATCTTCCTTTGACCTTCTCAGACTGGTCTGTCCTTCTTCTGGCTGTCCAAAGTCTTCAGTTGGCCATGAGAAAGAGGCGCAAAAATGAATTATTAGTTGACCTCTCTCACATTCAAGCTGTCTTAAAGCAATAATTTGCCATGTAATTCACATTTCCACATCCATAAATTTTACTACTGTTTCTCAGTGGTTGGAATAACAGCAGTCATTCAACCTGTGTCCAGTTCTGAAAAGCTTTTCCATTTGCTGCTATAAATACTCAATGTCTAGTAGGTCTTTCCTGAGAATGGTATTATGCAACACAGGAACTGAGATTCTGCAGCTTTAGGTAAGCTAGATTTAAGACTATTTAAGACTTTTTTTTTAATGCTACGCAGAATGAAACTAAAGACCAATTTTATAAGAACAAAAACTGAGTAAAGCATTCATACCATGATGTAAAATCTGCATTATAGAGGCAATTTTCATAAAATTTTTCAGCTCTAGAATCTATTTTAAAGACTTCCTTGGTTTAAAGTAGCAGTTAGGCTAACGTTAGTGGTCACTAGCTAGCTAGTGGATGGACATCCGGGCCAATATGAGTGTTGTTGGTTCCGCTAGCCTGGTCTGAATGACGTTAATGTGAGAGGCACTCTGTAAATTATTAAAAATCTGTTATTTTCTCAGATTTTCCAATGTATCATCATAAAAATCAATTCCTAAAATCTTACTTTGCATGTCTGTAGCATTTTTAAGACTTCTGAAAGATAAGACAGTTCAAGGCCTTATTTTCTGATGAATGGATTTGATGCCTTTTAAACCTTTTTAGGGGAACCCTGGTGAAGTGATGCATTGTGTGCTTCTGGTTTGTTTGGAATAACTGGAAGAAGTGGGTATTTAGCAAGAGCAGCGATAGCCACCATAGCTGGACAGACAAAGAAAAAAGCGCCACATACAGAAACTCAAACTTCATTAACAGATCAGGACACACTGATGAACAGGTGGTCTCTGGGAAGTTCAGAAACACCACAGCAGTGAGCGCTTAGCACTAATGATTGAGACAGAAAAGACTGAGAAACTCACAGATGGCCATTTGAAAGTGAAACCAACACAAAGACTAAGAAGGTTGGAATTTTCTACTGATGGCCAATCTCATGACTTAATTATCTGTGACAGTGAGACCCCTGATTTTTTTACTTAAGCAACAATATGGATAGCAATTTCAAATCACAATCCCCCAAAAAATGTTTTTATGACCTATTCCAGCCATCTTCACAACCATGCCCTCCCACCGTTGCACCGTCGCATTTTCAGACGCATTGTGCCCTTTTGAAACTCTTTGCTCTTGATAAAGTCACTGAACACAAGACACTAAAAACAATGCACAGCACATATTTGTCGATAAAGATTTCACTCACACTCACCTACACTCAAGTATGCAAGGAAACACAGGAAGAAAAAAAACTATTGGGGAGGGGTCATGCATCACACTGCAGTGAAAATACTCAAGGGTTTTGGACTGCATTTGCCTAATGAACAACCTGATGCACAATTCCTGGTGAGAAGTGTAAAGAAACAACACATGGAGAAGGAGAGCAGACCATTTTCCCAGTTGTACGCCTACCAGAGGCTTCTTTACATTTCAAAAATATGAAAAAAAATAAGCCTTAAAAGGAAGGGAGGCAGATGTTGGACTAGAAAGGCTAACTTGAACAGAGAAATGTATAGCAGAAGCAGACGCTATAGGAGAAAACTGGCACAGCTACAGAAGAGGAGAGAGAATATAGAGAAGCTAAAGAAGAGAGGGAGAGGAGGGGCAGTGCAGATAGTCAAGTGATCTTTCCTTATTGAGACACATGCAGCAGTCACATTCATTTGAAGCAGAGGTGGGTAAAGGCCAGGTACTTAATTAACTCACCTCACATACTACAGATTCGATGCTGGACTAAAAATAGTGGAAATTCAATTGGCTTAAGTATAGATACCTTGGAGCTACCACTCCCCCTCCCCCACTGCGGTGTGTATTAGGGGAGCAGGCACCGCAGGTACTACATGTACACATCATTATCAAAGGAAAAGGTGACTGCAGTGCTATTTCAAGGTCTTGATTCAGCCTGCAGATGGATGAAAGGGGATAAACACTACTTTCCAAAGCAAATAAGCAGGCGGAGGTCCTTAGCCAGGATTAATTTCATGTTTCGGGAGATGATTTACACTAATTAACCTTGGGACAGTTTCAATTACTGACTGGCATCATTTGCAGGTAAACACTCTTTTCTTTTCCGGGGGAATAAGAAATGTAAACCTCATTATACATGTAACAGCTCCGCTGTCCCACTGGATTGTACTGGCGAAACTGGCAGGTCAGAAATATTTAGTGAGTAGAGTAAGTGGAGTGGTGAAGTAAATGATGTGTGCATCAATCACTGTCCACACACGTGGCATAATTTTAAGTGGGTTATTTAAATTCATTAAAGACTGCGGTATGGGCCTCTGTGAACCATTAGACTTGCAAATGAGGTTGGCTTTATGACTCTCAGTACTAATCCTTATTTATTCTGCATATCTGACCTTAAATTTGGCACACATTTTCCCCACACAAAACAAGCTGAATTGAAATGCATAACAGGATGACGTCCTCTACATGCCCGACGACAACAAAAATGTACGAATTTCAAGAGTGACGGTGTCACACAGCAAAGATGTGGCTCCCTAAATTATCTCCCAAAATGAGTTTAAAATTTTAGTGGCACAGTCTGATTTTGTCTGACAGGGTGGACCATTTCCCCTCTCTTTGCAGCAAAGACTAAGACCGGCAAATCTCTTGCATGGCATGGCAAACAATAATCAGAAATGTGCCAGGGTCTTATTTCCAATCATGCTAATATGCACAGCCTTCTGCATACATTAGTCAAAGTGTTAAATAAAACTAGATTTCATTTCCCAGTGAAATACGGAAGTTTATTTCATTTGTTTGACAACGACACCTTTCTCATAAAGGCAGCTCTGAGTGAATACACAATTTATGTCAGCTACAATGCATCTGGATTAATATGAAATTCTATTGGAAGACCCAATGCATAACGGGATGTGTAGTCCTACAGTGCTGCTGGTGTGTGGTAGGATAAGAACATGGCAGAAGATGGCATACTTTGGATCTAAGTTCTATTGTTTAGCGGTTGGTGTTCATCAAATCTGATTAATTACCTCGACTAACGGAGTAGGACAAGTGTTATGTTTTTGCCCCAATCCATCTATTTTTCTGTTTGTCTGTTAGCAGGATATCAGAAAACTTTGTGGTACAATCAAACAACATGGCAACACTAGTGCTGGTTGAGATGTGCTCTCTACTGTGTGCCATCTAGTTACAGACTTATGTTTGAAGGCTGAACACAACAAAGCAGCTGTGCTGCCAAAAAAAAAAAAAAACTGGTTCACTAGTCTTTATATAAATACATGCAGTTAAAGGAATACTCTAATGTTTTGGGCAAAATACCCCTTTTCTGACTTACCCAGACTAAGACAAGATGTTGGATACCACTTTCACCTCAGTACATCCACTGGTTCAGTTCCTATGGGTAGCATTTTACATTAGCTTAGCATAAAGACTTGAAGTCTACAGGAGTCATTAGCCTTGCTCCATCAAAGTGAAAAAATAAACCTTACAGCATCTCTGAAGCTGTCTTATTTACACACTGTATTATGTGTGTTACACAGTAATGAAATACACGTCTTAGATTTTTTTTTAAACTCCTCCTAAAACAAGTCATTCTAGAAGGAGGTAGGGGGTAGGAACAATAATGTGTTCAGCGGCTATAGTTCCTTCCATCTAACTTCTCCTAAAAATCCAAGACATGTATCTCAAATACACATGATACATTGTGTACATAAGACAGCTTTGGAGTTGCTGTAAGGTTTATTTTTTCACTTTGATGGAGCTTGGCTAGTTACTCCTGTAGACTTCAAGTCTTTATGCTAAGCTCACACAAAATGCAAACCAATGGAACTGAAGCAGTGAATGTACAGAGGTGTATGATGGTATCCAACATCTTGTCTCAGTCTGGGTAAGTCAGAAAAAAGGTTTCTTGCCTAGAACATCAGAGTATTTCTTTAGCTAAATCAATATAGTTTATAGTTGTCATTTGAAAATTTCTAAAAAGAAATGAAAAATGAAATGAAAAAAAGATATCATGCCCCAAATTTTTGCCTGACTGCAGTCGTCCAAAATGATCAGATCTTAGAGGTGTTTCTTGCAGTTCACATAAACTCTTGAGAACAGTAACACAGACTTCACAAAGAAAGTAGATGCAGAAAATATCAAAACACAATTTCAGTTGTTGCTCCTGCCTTTGCTTTGGAAATGTCTTATTTATGTATCTGTCAAGTCTATCTTTTCCACTTACTTGCAAGCGTCAAACAGGAATTTGTGGCTCATCCCTTGGCACCAACTCAATCAAAGAATAACTCATTTTCAGAATGAACTGAAAGCACTGACAAAGTAAGTCTGTTGTGCAGACATGCACAGCAAGTGTAAATGTCAGCAAAGCATCTACACACTGGTGATGCCAGGACAATGGCCTTACTCAGCCTATCAGCCCTCTGAAGATTATTTTAGGTATGCAACCCAGGATGTGGTGGTAAACCTGTAGAATGGTTTACCAATGTTTTAGGCTGCCATTTATCTTTGTAAAATAAATCCATACTACCACAACAAGGTGTCCCAGTATAGGGAATACAGGAGGTGGCATTGTCTACAACATGCATGCTGGAGAGCAGGAGCAAATCATTGCTGGTTTCGATCTTCTCATAGAACATGCTGACAGTAAAATATAAATAAATAAATAAAAATATATGGGCCAAAATGCTGTGTTGGCAGTTGACATTACATTATAAATTATAAATACATATAATTCTCAAAAATATTCACTTTACATGTGTAAATTATTATCATTTAAATTAAAATTGTGGACATTTATTTAATTTTTGTCTGAACAACAGGAATAGCACAATCTCATTATTCGAATCTGATGTTATCACACTGAAACTCAACACAAACTTCAATAGCTCAGTAATATGTGCAGGGGACAATAACCTCATCATATTGACTGAGAATGCATCAAATAGCATGAAGAAGCAATACTCAGAGGCCCGGCTTCATAAAACTTGTCAAACGTTGAGAGCTGATGTTATATACTGTCTGCTGGGGTGGGAATATTGGGTATCTGTGGATGGATTTTGACAGTTTATCTGGATTCCTCCAATCTGAATCATTAACAAAAATGACTTTGGTACAAATTAGATGTCAGGATCTGTACTTAAATATATAAATCTCAAGCAAAATGTCCAGTTTGGGTGCAATTAGTTGGCTTGATATCTCTAAAATCAAATTATATTTCCCCCAAAATAAGGAACACTTGTATCACTGGTTTCTAACTACAGAGATCCTTTCAAAGAACCTGACCTTGATATACTGTATATGTAGCGTATGTAGTCTGTCATAATCTGATCATTTTGTCTGATCACTTCCTACTTACCTTGAACTAACAGATAAATAAATTAGCAAATGACAAACACTGTCAAATCAAAAGCCTTTTCTGTAAGAACTTCAGCAGATGTGATATAAAAAGGTAATGTTCAAAGTGCGGGCCTGCTGCTTAATGTGAGAAACTGAAACAGGAAAAAAAGTAAATATATAAAACAAAACAGAAAAACCAATTGAGGTCAAATGGTTGCTGATTAAACCACCAAATGAACATCAAACCACTGTGCAGTTTTGTTTTTATTTTTTATTTTTATTTATTTATATTTATTTGCTATTATATTCTCTAGAAAAATGAACGCAGGGGCCATTATCCATGGCCCATGTTTTCCTGGCACAGATGACACTTAGTGGGTGGGTGACAATTTTAAATTCCCCTTTGACTTTCATACATTTCAACTGTAAACCCTTATCAAACACATCTCCAAAAAGCAAAGTGCTGTTTTTTCAGTTGAATAAGTTGCCATCACATATGGGGAATGACTCCTCATGGGTCATATTCTGAAGCCTTATAAAATCTCATCTAATCATTTTTTCAGGGCTACTAGTGTGTCTGAGGCCCTGCCGCTTTAAATGCATGCACAGCCCTAAATTGTATTTATTTATTTAACAGGGACAAATGCATCAATCATTATTATATATATAAAATACAAAATGCCATGGATACAGGTATATAGCCAACGCTAATTTGTAACCCATACGGTACACATGCAGAAACAACGAAAATCATCATTCTTTGCCTTCCACTCACCAGCGTTTGCACAGCTTCCTTTAGATTTTGCTATCACTCACAATGGGCTATCATCCCACAGTGGAGTATGGAGTTGCTTATTTCTCACATTATTCAACATTTTCATTTAACTGTAACCCTTGAGTTAGCTACCACTAACAGGTTGGAGTTTCTGTCTTCCAGTGTACTGTGTTTACTTCACCCCTGGCTAATAGCTAGCTCTCCCTGGCAGCTGTCTCTTGGGCCTGTGAGCTAATTAGCTAGCTTGTTGTTTGTCTGTATAAATTAGCTTCCCAGAGTCAACTACCAAGTAAAATAAAAATCAGCTGGCTAATGTACTTGGTTAACTATTCAGTTCCCATTTGTTCTCTCTGGCTATATTGTTTGGTTTTCCAGTCACTCTAAAAGAGGGTAGCTGGCTGTTATTTTAAGGTGCATTACACAGAATTATTGGGGGTTGACTGAAGTGAGGATCTTTTAGAGATCATCTGACAATAAATGGGGATGAGCGTGTAATTTGGTGGTTGAGCCTACATGGTTCTCATCGTCAGACCAACACTCCTCATGTCATTTAACACTGCCCTTAACTGTCATGTCAGTTTTTGGTTTACAATGTGAAGCTGTGATGTATTAGCCTGAGACTAGATCCAAATGCAAACGCTCAAGGTCATATTAAGTAGGATTAAGCTAATTCACAATTAATCCATAACATTTTATGTTTAATCACAGTACCATTTTAGAACCTCACCTGAGGCCCTGAAGGTCCAGCAGCTGCTGGACCTGCTCTACGGTATCTTTAGGCCTCCTTGATTTCTCCTATGTGTAATAAAATCATGCATTGAAGCATAAGATTAAAAACATCGAGTTAAAATGGGGGTCCCATTTATTTTTGAAGGACATTTTGAGTGAACAGGAGCCTCTGAAATACCTTGTTCTGATGTAAGCACTTCCTCATGCCCAGAAAACATAAAATAAATAAAATAAACTCATGATAAAATGTGTTGACTTTCAAAGGTTATATTTGCTGAACATCATTAGACTAACTTTAATGCTGATGTTTTCCCATGATTCCACACTATAATTCATAATTAGGACCCCACCTGAAGCTCTATGCACCTGTATCCTCAACAGCTTGCTCTGTTTCTCCAGCCTCCTGCTGTGTTTCCTGCATACAAAATAATTCATTAATAAGAGAGCACATTCACGGAATTACTTGACTGAAATTCAACTCATAATATCCATCTGTTTTATGTTTACTTCTGCTAGCAACCTGACTACTAGCCAACATGTGACAGAAACCAGGTTTAGTTCGCTAGTTGAAACTAGTAAACATGATTAACTAGTAGTTGATATTATTTTCCAGTAAAAAGAGAGGTTTGGTACTTGGCATGTTTTCACTTAAAATCAACATATGGCTAACTGATTCTGACTAGTTAGTTTGATCACTTACACTCTGGATGGTCAAAAAGCTTCTTATGTCCCCTCTCTTTTTTGGTGGCATGATAACAGGCCTCTCTACAAAATGTTAAATGAGTCGGCATGGACAAAATTACATGTGTGTTAAGCAGTGCAGGCCAAAGAGAAAAAGAAAGACAAAAAATATTTGCCAGTGTGCTTGAGGTATGGACTGACAGTCAATCTGGCTTCCCAAAATATTGTCCCTATCATCCATATGCAAACCTACGCCCTTGGTTCTCACCAGATACTACACATGGTAACTAATAGGGCAAACTCCCAAAAAGTTGGTGTAGTCTTTTAAGTCAAATGATATAATGATAGTCAATGCTCTGATCTTATCACTCCCTGTGAGCAAATGCCTGAGCGAGCCGAGAGAAGCAGGGAGCAGCAACAGGGATCTTGCCTCCCCAGGGACCTGTAATCAGAGCCCACAGGTAGATGTGGGGTGGAGGTGGGGATGAAAATTGCAGCAGTGTAGCTGACAACAAGCAGCCGCACAGAGGAGCAGAGGGTGAATAAGCACGCTTTGCTGGTTTAAACAGACCGCCTTGTTGAGATAGAGTGTTAGTTGTGGATGTCTTGAGCAATGTAGGTCATGTGATGGCAGCACAACTCGAGTTGCCTGCCTGAACTAGCTCACAGGCTCGCTTCACATAGGTACATATAGCTTTGACTGCATACAAGTGGCCTACTTTCCTTTGCCTCGGCCTGGTGTACCTTAACATCATGAATCACGGTGTCTGCAGGTCTCACACCTTTTTCAATATCATAAAAGTTGTTCACCAGCTTCAGGCCAGTGGTCTGCATGTATGTTTAGTCTTTGTTTGTATTGAAAAGCCTGTAAAACCCTGAAAAGGATGCAAAACTGAAAGCTTTAATAAATGAGCTTTTGCACTATACCATGGTTTTGCCTTTCATATTTTTTTATTTTGTATTGTTGCCTTTTTTGGGAACAGAATTTTCCACTTCTTTGGATGTTACACCTTTTTCAATGTCAGAACAAGATAGAAAATGTGACAAGTGAAAAACTGTGGACCTATCAATGTATACGTCAAGTGGAGCTAACTTGATATTAAGACTTTAATTCACAACTCAGCCCAATTCCCAACTCTGCTTGAAACAATAATGTGTGATATTTTCATATAAACAAATGTGTTATTGGTAACTCCCTTTAGTCAGTTGATATAACACAATATTAAAGGAACCTGAAGTCAGTTCATAAAAGCTTGTATGCTGCTTGTTCAGCTTAATTTACACTTGACAGACCATAGAGGTTACCTTAGAATTTTAAGGAAATGAAATGCCCTTTAGGTGCTTAATCCAGCAACAAAAAAAATGTTAATCTCACTATCATAAACTGGAATAAGGCATGATTGTGTTTGTGTATCTGGCTTGCTATTAATTTAAGTTTAAATAGCATTTCACTCTCTGCATGTGAGAGGTCAGAGGTCAGCAGGATATTCTTTTCAGGACTCTAATTTACACACAACAATCAATCCCTCCATGCAATAATCAATACACTGCATAACCTTAAAAAGATGCCCTCAAATGAGAAGTAGTTGTAGAGTCTGCAATAGAAATCACAGACAAACCCCAAAGCTATTTTATATATTCAACCTCTGATCAGTGTCACAGACGGACGGCTGAGGGACACCAGAGTCTGTACTAGGAGATTTGTTCTGATTGTTCGGAGGTTTCGCCTACCAAAGACAGTAGGAGAACATATTCCTACATCTGAACTTGTCTCACACAATTTGACATTTCATTTCCGCCCCAGTGGCATCAGTGAGCTACCCTCCTGCCCGAGGCAATGTTCTGCAGTTCTTAAGATTTGCCAGCAAAGATGGCCTCCGTCAATGCTGCTGTCATCACCTCAGAAATGTTGGTGGACACCTTGTCTCAAAATGTTTGCTGGGCTAGATATCTTGTGCATCCGTTTGTGAAAATTCATTCCTACTAAGGTGTGTTGTCTCAGCAAAAGAAATTATATGAAAAAGGAGCTCTTATTACGTTATTTGGCTGGATTTTTTTGGGATCCACCCTATATTCTCAAGATCCTATGTTTCTAGGCCCCTATTTTCCCTCAGTGTCATTTTTTTCAAACTGAAAGTAGGCCCATGTTTCCTCAGTGCTCTGTTTCTTCACCATTAAAATAATTATGCCAGTATTGCTGTTATGTTAACAAATATGCATAATCTGATATTTGAAATGGTGTTTACTGACACAAGTATGTTCAAATAAGATAAATAATAAACACTATTTCAGATACAATTTGCTGAACATGTTCTATCAGATTATGCATTCTTGGAGAGGTATGGAGGTCCAAAGGTATGGGCATTATTCTTGGGAGGACCTTGGGAACAAAGCCACTGCTGATTTTTGACATGCTTATATTTAAATCCTAGAAGGTACGTTCACTCTTGGTGTTCTTCCTCCATCACAGGAGCAGTGAAGCAGGTGAACGTGGTGCTAAGCCTCAATAGGTCTGGAGGATAATAGCATTATTAGCTCATCAGCACTGTCATTATCACTGTCATCATCATGCATTATGGTGCAAAACAGGAGTTCAGCCACATGGCCCACTATAGCTAGTTTTTTGTGTGCGTATGTGTGTGTGTGTGTGTTCTGTGCATGTGCTGCATGACAGGGAGAGAGCACCCAGGATCCGATAGCATGATGATAAAAGGGGGTCACCTTGGGAGAGTCCTGGGCGCACAGCAGCATTTGAGGCACTGGAGCCCTGGAGCCCTGCAGTCAACCGTGTGGAAGACAGACACACAGACATGTATAAGATTTCCTCCCCTTATGGATTTCAAACTCACTCATTTAAAAATCATAGATATGAAAGGTAAAGGAGCGCTGCGTGCTTACAAGGACAGAGGGCCTAAGAGTGACTTAGGGATTAAAACCGAGCTTGTTATTGTTTCAAATCCTGGAGCGGTTTCCCTCTAAATTCGGCTGGTTTGGTGTAAATGAGAACTTAGTGCTTGCTTTCAGGTTCGAACCAAAACAGTCACACTAAGACCTTGTAGAGAGGCGTTTCTTGATACGTTTCCAAACCAACCCTGGAGTAATCTTATCCTAATCCATCCAGCTACAAAAAACAGTGCACTGTTGCTGATGCTGAAGCACCGTGTTTATTTTCCCATTGAAGAAAGGCCTTTCCTGCACCAAAGTTATGAGCGATGAAGGAAATGACCACTCCTGAGTAGCTTTTGTTGATGGTTTCATTGAATACTGCCTGAGAAAGACCACTGAGCTTGAAACATGTTGCATATCTGCATGTTTATTAATAGCCATCACATGATTGCCATTGCCTATAATGCACTGTTTATTTGTGGCGCTGTAAGAGCTAGAAGAAATTTTGTATTTTTTGCAAGGTGCTTCCAACCTCTTTCATTGTGATTTTTAGATTTTTTGCCAAATGAAGCACACCTAGAACCATGTGTGAATGCAGCAAAGTAAAAAGTTGGCCAGTGATTCAGACCAAAACCAACAGACTCTGATTTACAGCTGCTGGTGCACCTTTGAGAACTTTCACAATGGCGGTTCCAATTGAGAGGTAACTATTTGAAACTGTCATCAGAAAACTGCTCACAGCATGCTCATTTTTACCTTGTTTCTACTAAATTATACGAAAGGCTCATGAAAGGCAAAAGACTGAAGCTGTAACTTTGGA
>OMLF01048169.1:14561-40598 GCA_900302615.1 Holocentrus rufus | reverse complement strand
TGTGGAAAAGCAGATAAGTTGGAGAAGAATTTATGATAACTCATTAGCTTATTAGAACTGCAATCAGTAATGTAATCAAAGGCATTACCTAATGTCAATAATGTATTATGGCTACTTTGCTATATATGAGGTACAGTATTGTACAAATAAGACATAGAAAGCACTTGGAGAGTGCAAACCTCTGCCAACACTGAACAACTCTAATTCGCTGTTGCACCCAAACGCATCGTTTCTACCACTTAAGTAATTGGTTTCTTGACCTTGCACACATCTCCTTAGGATTTGTTATCTGATTCTATCTCTGTCAGTTTCAGTGTTACTGCAAAAAAAACAATAATCATTTAATAACAGAAATCCCAGATTTGGATCAACAAATTCTAATCAATTGTTCCTTCAAACAACTGATCTGTCAACCAAATTTCATTCAAATTTGTTCATGTTTTTCAGATAGCCAAGAAGACAGACAAACTAACTAACAGGGGGTCAACAGATAGCAGCTTTGCAATGTCTGCAATAATGCAAAATGCATGGCGAAGCAATCCTCTAATTTTCAACATGATATCTGTAATCAAATACATTCATTTTAGTTAAAACAGTGTAATACAGTTATTTTGTGTACTTATGGTAATTAATGCTGGGTATCCTGGTGGCTTAGATGACTGTGATGCATATTGTACATTCAGAAGACTGAGAACACACTCAGGTCAAAAGTTCATAAAGCTGAGAAAAACTATGAAGCCAAACAAATCTATAAGCAATAAAGACAACACTTATCACCATTACAAGTAATCTGTTATGCCGGACAAAGGAACAAAAGTTCTTGTGTGCTCCTGACCCTCACCCCCACCCGCTCAACAGTGCAAATGTCTTTTACCCAGTGTCCAGTCTCATTCCCTTTGTATCTTGAGCTCATACCTTCAATAACCAACTTTTGCCTCATAAATCAACAATTTGTGCCCTGTGTTCACACCACACTGGTGCACTCCCATATGTGTGCGACTTCCCTTTAAAGTAGAACCCCCCCCTGCCATTCTTCCCCAACATCACCCTCACAAAGCGCATGGTGCTAAAGGGGTCAAGCTCAGTTTCAGTTTGTGACCCTTGCTCTTGCAGTCAGCGGCGTTCAGGGCCGACCTATGACCCCGAATACCATTGGTGCTTGGGTTCAAATGCAGACCGTGACCCTGCCATTGAACTCCCACTGGGGGAGTGGCAATGTTTGTGTGTGTGTGTGTGTGTGTGTGTGTGTGCTTTCGCGATTGTCGGCCTTTCCTCATTTCCACTCCAGCATAGCTGGGGTGAAGGGTGGGGATGGAGGGTGGGGGGTTGGATTATGGTTTCTGGAAACATGAAAGGCTTGATTGCTTAATGCCTACATAATCCTAATTATTTTTGTTGGTAGGAGATGCACATAATATAGTTTTAACCCTTACTGAACCAGACAGGATGACTGAGAATGCAATGATTTAATGGGAAATTCCTACACTGTTAGCGACCATCAGTCTGTGATATTCATTTAAAGTTAAAGCTGGTAATCTTGTTCAGAAACTCGTTTTGTTATATTGGGTGAAATGGTCCTTCTATCCTGAGAGTAATTTATACATTATGTATTCAGAAAAAGGAACAAAAAAAATCAGATCTCTGTGGCAGCTGCGGGACTGACAAAACTGACCAATCCATGCTTTTCACTCCGAGAGCAAAAAACCAATCAGATGTCTTTATGTCTAGTTCTGTGTACGCCCCCCTCTGTCCCTCCCTCCTCCATGCGTGCACACACTTAGAGGAGGTGCCACTTTCAAATCTTGCTAGCTCTCTTGCTAGCTCTCCAGGATTACCAACCACAACTTTAATTCCAGGATAAATTTTGTGACAAAGCATTTTGTTTTACTTTTTGCTGCTGTCAACCTGCCTCATCTACTTCAGTTAATGATTCCTACATTTCCCAGAATACCTCTCCACAGCCTCAAGAGAAGGAGCATCCATGATTGCGGCCGCACCCCTTACTTAACACGCAGGTCATCTTGTGGCTGATGTACGGTGGTAGTACAAGTACAAACGTGCTGCATATACAGACAGGCGCTGCAAATAAAGAAACGCGCTGCATATAAGAAAACAGATGCAAAAGGAAAATGCTGCAAATACAGAAACGCACTGCATAAACAGAAATGTGCTGCAAATACAGAAATGCACTGCAAATAAGAAAACAAATGCAAAAAGAAAACGCCGCATATCCTTTCATACAACAGAAGTGCTCCAGGCCTCTAGGGGCAGTGCTGAGGTTCCACCCGAGAGACAGACAATGGACGTATAAACTGGATTGGCGGTGTTTTCTTTTTGCACTTGTTTTCTTATTTGTATGCTTCTGTATATGCAGTGCCTTTCTGTATTTGCAGCGCGTTTCTGTATTTGTTGCGTTTTCCTTTTGCATCTGTTTTCCTATCTGCAGCCCGATTCTGTATTTGCAGCACGTTTCTGTTTATGCAGCGTTTTCCTTTTGCATCTGTTTTCTTATATGCAGCGCATTTCTGCATTTGCAGTGTCTGTCTGTATATGCAGAGTGTTTGTACTTGTCGGCCACCGTACTGATGGCAAGTAAGAGAAAGAAAGCAGAAGTATTTCCAGTTGTGTTCTAAGTCTTGTTGTGTTCTGATTTCCCATACTGAGAACACAACATGTCTCGTGACTGCAATGCATTCTGGTCCATTTTCTGCTCCTGTGCATAAAGAAATTTTTCTGCCTCCTCTAATGATGTATTTCTCTCTGTATGATTGTTGAACATCAGTGCAAAATGGCGGCTCTAGAATGATGCTCTTGCTCTTTGATTCTGAGATACTGATGTCAAAACCTGATGATATTTTGATCGCTCAAACATTTTCTGCAATCAGACTCCATTGTAGCTGGAAATGTGAAGCCACATTTGCTTACTTTTGGCTTATAAACCACAAGGACACAGAAGAGGGGACCAACAAAAAGTCAAATGGACCTAGAAATGCAAGGCAGATGAACAAAACTAGTCCCTTTGGGTGCATTTTTCCTCTGATTGCCTTGCTCAGGTATACTAGATTACAGCTGCTGAAGCAGGGAAGAGAGTCATCTATTGAACCAGATTTTCCAACAATCAGCCCATATTCTCTACATGCTGAAACACACAAAATAACTGGCAATAACGTAAGGACAGACATTCTTTGCTCCCTTGTTTTTATGAAGCAGGCAGTTGAGGGTCCAACAGCCACAACAGACAGAACTGCAGCGTTCAGTCCCAGAGGCCACACACACTTTATTACCATAATTAACTTCCATGAGCTGGGGCCTTCTCACTTTCATATCTGGAAGCATCTCTGGAGAGTCTGTGCAAAGTGCACTATAAAAACGGGCAGGTTGCTCAGCGTATTACGGGCCTATTTACTTCTCATTATTAGAACACATCCTGCAAACAGGTGCAATGAGATTCCTGCTCAAGTAACAATCATGGTACTTTATAGGGGACATATTATGCAAAGCCCAACGTACCCGAAGGTCCTATGGATTCCTATGGGTAGCATTTCGTGACAGTTCAGCATAGAAATGTAAAAATGATAAAAGTCGTTTTCAGGAGAAGTTAGATGGCAGAAACTATAAATGGTAGGAACTTTAACCATGGAAGACAAGTGTTCAGCAGTTATATTTCCTACCATCTAACGTCTCCTAATTTTTTTTTTTTTTAATTCCAAGACATGTATTTCAAATACACATGATAAATTGTGTAAATAAGACAGGTTCAGAGTTGCTGTAAGGTTTATTTTTTCACTTTCATAGGGCTACATTAATGTAGCTGTAGACTTCAAGTCTTTATGCTAAGCTAACATGAAATGCTACCTGTAGGAGCTGAACCAGTGGACGTACAGAGGTGAAAATGGTATTGAACATCTTGTCTCAGTCTGGGTAAGTCGATAAAAAGGTATTTTGCCCAAATCGTTGTAGTTTTCTTTTTTTTTTTTTAAACTATATTTCTAAATATCTGGATGAAAGGGAGAAAGAGAACAGGTTTCTCTTATGATTTATGTAAAGCACAGACTATATTCATATTCCGTGGGTACTCAGTATTCTGTCCATATGTGCGTATGCTGAAGGCTTTCTGCATACCACAGTTTTAAAATCCCCACTCACTAAAATACCATAAAGTCGACGTCTAGTCGACCTCTGATCTTAAAAATGTCATCTTCTAAGGCGCTAAGAAAAACAGCCTTGTTTTAGCCTGAATGCATTTTTGAGTCTATCCAGTGTGGTTTTGAATAGGTTCAAAAGTCCAAGAGGTCAGGGAATTTTCTCAAGCTGCAGAGATGTAATCCGTCAGCTGAAAAGCCCCAAAATTGGACTTACGGGTTTTTCACACAAGCGTCAGAGCTATCAAATTCCACAAAGGCTTTAATGAGAACAAAGTCTGCTCATACAGCTCCCTTCTGCCCTTCTATCAGCAGTAAAACACGCTTCCCCTTACATGTTTTTATTGGATGGCCCTGTTTCCTTAATCACTTTGTCTGTTTTTTAATGAGTATCTGGGCTTGGAGGACAGAAGGTAGACATGTATTAGGGGGTGAAAGCCTCACATATGTTGCTGTTGATGTAAAATGTTCCTTTTCCTATCATACACCTACTGTCACCCATGTTCATTTTGCTCATTTCCCTGTGTCCCACGCAAACTATCATACTCTTGACCTTTACTCCTCTTAACTATTATGACTTCCTCTCCGCAGCTCAATTACTTCTGCCTGGTGTCTGGCCCAAACACACACTAACACAAATATATTATAGAGACATCTGCTGCTACACAGCGTAGATTTCAGTAATTAACAGTAATTAACTAACAATATTCTTAAAATTTTCAGGTTTGAAAAAAAGAGTTGTAAATATTCAGATTGGCAGAATGCTAGTGCTGATTAGCAGCAAGATGTAAAATAAATAACATGAGCTATTGCTCTGCATTGTCAAAAAACACAAACTAAACTATTTCTTTTCAGAGTTTTCTTTAATTTCTAATGTCCAGTTGATAAAATAACTAGTATACAGAAGGCAGCTGTATTGTAAAAGTGCACATAGGCCTGTCGGACACTAGAAAACGAAATGCATTTCTGCACATGAAGAGTTTTTACATCTCAATGCTGCCAGGTGAAATCCTTTTATATTCAAAATGTCAACTTTTCTGGTACAAAAACTATCCTTACTTTTAGCTTGACCACCATGCATTTTTCAGTTTATTCAATAAGGTTTGAAAGGGTTTTATAAATCCAAGGATGGCAGAATATTCCCAACCTATGCCAAGCACTGTAATCCTTCAACTGAAAGGTTAAAACATGGGAATCGCCGAAAATGGAGTTACAAGGTTTTCACGCAAGAACAGCGGTATTGGAAAGGTGTGGATCAGAGAAAGTGAAAGGAGCAGGAAAGGCACAGTGACGATGTTGGGAAGACTGAGGCCTCAGTGTGGATTACAGATAAACCTGCAAAGTCATAAGGGAATTATATATTTCCCAAATGTGTACAATTCATTTCCATGCAAAGCTTGGCATTTATACAAATCAGTCTTCACAGCATGTTTTCCAGTATTAATAAGCGATGATTTTTCAGTGACAATTACATGGAATTTCCCAGCTTTTGGAGAGTTGTTTGTCCACTTATAGAGCTGATTCGGCCATAATAACAGGTTCAGGTAGAGTATCTATGTTATCTGTATTACACTGAAATAAAACAGAAGATAAAACTGAGGCCTGTTGCCTTGTAAATCATTAATGTCCTGGCTGTACCTAAGAGAATATATAACTCAGTGCAGTCATTCTGATGTTACTGTATGCAGTGCTGTGCCTTCAATTGGATATCTCATTCCTCTGATGCTTCTGACATCTGCAGGTCTTGCCTCAAGAGACTAGTGCGACAGAGAAAAAAAAAACCTGACTGGTACAATGACTATTGATAATCTGAGAAAGTTTATTTCTATATCCCTTTATCATTCTCATTCAAAACTAAAATCAGGGAATTAATCAAATGTGGCTTCTGTGCCTAGATGCATTCCAAACTGTTCCGTACATATTAAAGTGCCTTTCACCATCAACTGAATGGTGGCACCATCTACTGCTGCAGGCCTGGTAGTGCAGGGGCTGATTCAGGCCAGTGTCAGGTCAACCGTAAGCTTGAGAAACTGTATTTTCTGGGTCATATGTGTCTGTTTATCAAAAAGAAAAGATCACGTTTAAGTTTTATTTTGGTAGATAGGATGCAGATCATACTACTACTTGTACTACTTTAAATTAAGTGCTGACATGTATGATTTCCTGAGCATGACTTGAGTGATCGACTAAGTTCTCACTAGTTAAGTGATTCCATTTTTGCAGATTGGCTTTGTATGCAAAAAAGCCACATGCATGCACAAGCAAGTTCCATCTTAATCTTTAGTGTAAAATGGTAATGCTCAAGGAAGAATTATTCAGGGAAACTTCCAAACACTGTGAGATCATCATTATATACAACCTATGATCATGTCTTTCTGTAAAAACAAAACAAAACAAACAAAGAAAAGATTTTGAGTTAATTAATTAATTAGTTAATTTATTTATTTATTTATTTTCTGAGAACAGCTTTAAGGCTCTTGCTGAGCTGGAGGTAAGCTCAGAGTGTAGAAAATCCTGCTCTCCGACGTGAGAGCTGCTTCTATACAGAGGGAATATGAAGTCAAAAGTATTGTAGCTGTGTATCACCATATCTAAATGTGTGAAGACATTTTTTTATGACAACGTTCAAACATGTGAATGTGTAGAAAAAGAAGTTTCAATCAAATGAATTCAAATGTTTGAATGTGTGAAAGATACCTGAACAAATAGATTTCATTTTTGAATCCATAAGGAGCTCTGTAGCTATGCATCACATATTTGACTGTATTCACACAAAATGTTTTTGCACACTCAGATATGGTGATACACAGCTACAATACTTCTGACTCCATATTCTCTCCATACTTCCACTTCTATATGTGTTGTCATTTTGTTTAATGGCGTTGTATATGGATGGCTTTCATGCTCTTTTTCCTGTTTGTTGTAAAATTCCACCGTGACACCAGTTGTTTTATTCTGAATCCATGACTATCCAAGCACTCTGCATGTTGCCAAGATATTCAAGGCAATCTGCTTGGAAGTAGAAATAAAGCACATTTCTTTGGCAAAAATCTTGGATTTCAAAGTATTACACCATGAATGGGGAGATTCAGACAAAGCCTCCTTTTATTACGTTCATTTCTTCATACTCAAATGTGGAGCTGTTTTCCTGCTAAGCTGCTAGGGGGTGTTCAGGTGTTCTCTGTCACACGGAAACCAACAGGTGCTGTTCCACAGGGGCCCATGTTTATACTGGGTCCTGTGTGTACTTCTCTCAGTATGGCTTTATACAGAGGGTGTGACTCAACTTTGGCTGTCACGCATCCTGTGACATCCTGTGCCTTTGAAACAACATTGTGCATGTGTGTGTGTGTGTGTGTGTGTGTGTGTGTGTGTGAATGCAAAGCAGCTACGATAGCACCAAACCGCACCGGTGTTGTTTTGCCTGTGAGCTGGGAGGCAGTGGCAGATAAAAATCCAGAGTCCCACTAAAGTGAGTTATCTTTTCCAAGGCAGGGTGCAGTCTTTTTAGCAGGTCTGTACCCTCACAATAGTTTCGCTCTCTTTGGAAGTTTCCTCAGCATGTAAGGCTGTGTGCACAGCGCACAGCAGGAGCAGGTATACTGGCTGCAAGACCTCCAGGGAGAGGGCCCCTTCTTCTATTTCTACTGCTTTTGGGTGCCATTTCAAATCACCTGTACTCGGAGAACAT
Organism: Holocentrus rufus; assembly: GCA_900302615.1. Lineage (NCBI taxonomy): Eukaryota > Metazoa > Chordata > Actinopteri > Holocentriformes > Holocentridae > Holocentrus > Holocentrus rufus. The sequence goes on along the minus strand of OMLF01048169.1, from coordinate 32,765 downwards.
TACAGACCAGTGGAAATCTCATATGTTCTATTACTGGTATCATTTCAAAGGGCTGCAGGAAAACATAGTGTAGCAAAATGATTATTTTTTTAAAGGAATAGTCCAACGTCTTGGGCAAAATACCCCTTTTCTGACTACCAGACTGAGACAAGATGTTCAGTACCATTTTCACCTCTGTACATGCACTGGTTTGATTCTTATGGGTAGCATTTCATGCTAGCTTAGCATAAAGACTAGAAGTCTACAGGAGTCATTAGCCTAGTTCCATCAAAGTGAAAAAATAAACCTTACAGCAACTCTGAAGCAGTCTTATGTTCGCAATGTATCATGTGTATTTGGAATACACAACTTGGAGTGTCGTTTTAGGAGAAGTAAGGTACTATAACCACTGAACACAAGCACTTCTTCTAACTTCTATTAAAATTATTCTCGTTTTTAAACAAAAAAAAATTCCAATTCCAAATGTATTTCCATGTATAGCCTTGATGCATTATTTTAAACTGAACTGAAAAATACTCCTACTGCTTTTCTTTATTCTCCCTATGTCTTACTTGATTAAATTGTCTTTCTCTGTGTCACTCTGAGATTTGCTTTAGATGAAAATTGACTGAAAAGGTTGATAAACAGTGATTCCTTCTGTTTTATGCACAACGAACGCTACACCCACCACCAAGCTTTGTTGATGAGAAAAGTCCTTTAACTAAATTGTGTGATGCTACTGCAAGAATGTTTACCTCTAATTTAAAATGATTCGGTATTTTAGTATGATTTATGATCATGCCTTTTCTATTGGAATCTATTTGTTATAGATGATCTATGATCTATTTGCATATTTATTATGTAGCCGAATAAAAGCTAACCTTAATTACTTAAATAGAACGAGGCTTAACGAGAGTCAATTTTAGCTTTAGAGACACCTTTTAAAAAATCCGTCAACATTTTGATATATTTCTAGACAATTTTACTACAGCAACGTATGAAGAATCAGATTTGACTAGTCATCAAATTGAAATCTTGGTGGATAGCATAACAATAAGGTGTCTCATCTCCCTTCGCTAAGATATTGAGAATAGTACACAGCAGAGAACTGGGGAATTATTAGAAACAGAAACTGTGATTGTCACTGTTGACTAATGCAGGGCAGGTAGCAGGAGAAAAGCTTGTAGGTGGGACTAATACAAACAGCCCAATGAACTTCAGTGTTGAGCATGCAGGAAGAGAGAGTGGTGAAAGAACTACGTCAAGATCACCGAGGTTACCGGAAATAGAACTTTTAAGTCTTTGAAAAAAATAAAATCAATATGATTTAAGTGTTAGAATACACATATTCGTGAAAATAGCATCAGAAAAACTGAAAATTGTGTGAAAATGAAAAAGCTGTATGATATATTATGGGTATAATATGGAAATATGGCTAATGACACCGGAATTTCACGTGCCTTGTGAAAAGGAAACGAGGATGCCACAAATTCACAAATTTTATCAAACACAATTCATAGACAACTTGGAAGACTGACACTACGTTGTCTTGTATGTTTTGTATGTTGGTCACTGACAGTCCTGCATTATTCAGTAGCAACCATAGGCCTGTTAACCTTGAAACTTGTCACGAGAAGCTGCATTGTGCGGTAAATAAATACAGCATTACAAAGAATTTAAATAAAAGTTTTGATAAACAATTGTGAAATTGATATTTGAGGAGAAACAGTTGTACGGCATTGTAAACACCTTGTGTGAGCTGTGAATCATAAAAAGTGACTATTATTGTGAACAGCACCTAACGGAAGTTAAGTATTGATTACCGTTCACTTGACGCTGGTCAAAGGCAAGGAACTTTCCTATCCCTCCCTTCATGCCTTCGAGATGGACTGGAATGAGGACAGTAACGTAAGTTGTTTTATGGCCATTAACAGCTAATGTTACCGGTGTTTGAGGTTTCATGTTTCACCTGGTTGCGTCCTGACTGACACACTGCCTCGCTCCAAATGCTCTTCTTTGGGCAGGTGTTAGCATTAGCTAGCTTACTGTCTAATTTTAGCTTATCGGTAACTTGCTGTAATGTTGGCTAACCTGTACTGAGACACATCGACACAGACAGGCAGTGCTACCGTCAGCCGTCAACCAGTTAGCTAAATTGTGCGTAGTTAGCCTTCAACATGAGTTTAACCTTAACCAACTCATCTGGCGTGAGTCGCGACTCAAATCTAGCCGATTATGACCATGTAAATGCATTAACGTCCACGTTACGGAAACTCTTTGATTTTCCTGGTTGATAGGAAGATGCACTGACAGCCAGCGCTCATTTAACCCGTTCCGTATTCGTTAGCTAGCTTCACTGCTATGCCGTGCTGGTAGGCAGCTTACTTCAAATAGATGCTACATTGTTATGAAACTGTAATTCCCTTCCACCCACTTCTTTGGGCTGTTTTGCTTAGCAGACGTTAGCTGCATGTGTTGCCCAGTGTTAATTCATCATAGCGCCGTTTCATCTGCGTTCGTGTCTCCATATGGTGTTTCCCACCTGTACCGATATTGGTAGGATCCTTAGGTGTCTGTCATGATAAAGAATTTGAACAACACCAGCATCTGATGGGCAAGAGCCAGACAGGGGCGTGAGAACAGGTACAGAAATAGCATCCAGCGGATCCCAGGGGGCGAAAAAGCCAGCCAGGTCTTGCTAAAGAACGAAAATTCAGCTATTTTCTGCTCCACCCCATGCCAGTGAAAACTCCATTGAAGTTGGTCGGATAACCAAACATACGGGGTATTAGGCTCCATAGTTTCATCCCAATCTTCTGAGGTTGATGTTTTCTTTTACAGCATCAAGAACTACAAAATGTACAATTACGTCAACAGCATAAATTAAACGTTTTGCATTGAAATCCAGGAGATAATCGGGTAAACACGAGGCTAAAACACTGGGCTCATGTTGCACAAACTGGAGATATATCATGGACATTGTATGCTTTTTTGTTTGTTCGTTTTTGAAGTTGTAAAGGCTTTTAACTGAGATGGAGCTAAGGGGCTAACTTATTTCCGGTGTGTTTGATTTTCTCACCAACTTCAGCTGATATGGGACAAGGAGAAATTTGGGAACTAAGACCTACTACCACTACCTTTTAGAGTATTGATAGTTTAAAGTTTCAAAGCAGTAGAGCTTTGCTGAGGTGACTGCATCATCTTGATCCCAGTCAATGACATATCATAAGCCCTGATTATACCTCCCAGTAAGTCCTCAAGGGTGTGTAAGTACTCTGATGGCTTTTAAAAAGTGCATTTTCTTTTTCTCAGCAATGTTATTCAGCATATTGTACTACTCACTGCAGGTTTCAGCTTTCTAAATAGACCATTGCAGAGCAAATCTAAAGTCCCCTTTATGTGTTTTCCAGAATCACGGCCACATGGGTGATAGCTGTCACCACGGACATGCGGGTCATTCTCACAGCCATGGGCCAAGAGCGGCAGCGTACGGTGGCATGGTGCACGGCTACATGCCTGGCTTTCACGGACAGTTTGGCAAAAACACAGATCAGGCGATGGAGCCCGGTCAGCAGACAAAGAAACGGTCACACATGGATGACAGCAGCAGTTGGGACATAGTCAAGGCAACACAGTAAGCATCATGACATTAACTCTCTGTGAACTCATCCCATATCACGCCATGCCAGAAATGTTTTGGAAAATAGCTACAAAAACAGATTACAGTCCCGGTAGGCCTTGTTTTTAGGTTACTTATTCTATACTTCTATTGTTTTGCATGGATATTTGTTAATCTGTTAGATTTATACAATAAGTTAGGATTGCATTTTTTGTTTACTCCAACTAATTTATCAAAGTAAAAATGAATTCCATAGGTTCTTCTGAAAGCATAAATGAAATATTTAATTTCTAGTTGCATCACTGGCAAATATTTGCTTAACCTTTTCTCTTCAGTTTACTCAGACTTCATAGTATGGTTGCACTTATTACCTTTGAACCATATTTTACTTAAAAAAAACTTATTTAGTTCTGCACTTTTTTCTAACAAACTGGTTTTGTTAAAAGGATCAGAAACATTAAAGCAATTCTCCAATAAACATGTAATCACACCAATTGCATCATATCTTTCTTATCAGGGGTGAATGACACTAACTAGACTATATCAGATTTTTTTAATTAAAGGCCACTATGGCTGTAAGACTGGTGTGATTCATTAAGGGTTGGTATTGCAGTTCTTACTGTGTTAAAGAAACAAGAAATTCCCACTCTTCCACATCTGTGAAAAAAAGATCTATATAAGTCTATTTTCGGTGTTGTTTGCTCTGTGCACATCCCCATTACACAAGAAAGTTCAACAGAAAGTGCGCCACGTGTATTTCCATGTGTAGTAGTGGGAAGGTGATGTCCTTTTTTTCAGTATATATTTGCTAATATTTTGCAGGAAAACACACTGGAGAAAAAGCTAAACCATGCCCAAACATCAGCTGAACTAACTTCCCCAGTTGAGATTAGTAAACTACATACCACAGTTAAGCCTGACTGAAGTACTGGCAGCCTTTGGCTAATGTAAGAGTTAAGGTGCAGCGGAGCAAAGGTCACTCTTCCTGAAAGACAGGGAGAAAAAAAAGAAAAGACTAGCACTAGATGTTAATCTCAAAAGCCCCTCCTCTGTCTCCACTTCATGTCCTCTATCAGTACAGTGGAGACGATGTGTTGAAATTCTGCAGAGGTTTCTTGTTACAATCTGGAAGTCTGATTGATTGAGATTGCTTTATTTACATTTTTGCCATATTTAAGTGCTGTTATCCTTGATTCTAGACTGATTGTAGCTTGATTTTAACTTGACCATGATGCACTTTTGAGATCATCCAAAAAAAAAAAAATTAATGAAGCCTTTAGTGCCCCAAGGGGAATTAGCTGTGCACAGTTAGCACAAGAAACAACACACAAAATTAGCACAGCATAAAAACATCAGACAAAGACTTGACAGACAATATAAAACCATTTACAAAAGCATAAACAAAGCATTTAGTAAACAAGCAAAGTGTTAGTCTCAATCAGTACTGTCACATACTTTTCCAGTTAAACTTCTGAACTGTTTGTAAGCTTTACTTACTTCTAAAGTAATAGATGTCTTGGCCTCATATTATTCTAATGTCCTAAGCACATTGCAGTTCAAAGCTCTTATAAAAGACAAAATGTGATCAAGTAGCTGGTTTGTAATCAGGACCCCTTAACTGTGGAACAAGATACCAGAGCAAATGCATTAAAGGAATACTCCAATGTTTTGGGCAAAATACCGTTTTTTCCGGACTTTCGGTACCATACCATTTTCACCTCTGTATGTCTGCTGGTTTGGTTCCTATGGCAACTGTTTCGCGTAGCATAAAGACTTGAAGTCTACTGGAGTCATTAGCCTAGCTCCGTCAAAGTGGGAAAAAAATGAGCTTTATAGCCAGTGGGCAATTTGTTAATTTTTCTTAAGGATTATGGTCCAGTGGGACCCCCCCGCCCACTAATATTGGTCTATATAGCCTAAGTCTTGTTCCATGACTACATGTTGCTATTTGTCATGATCTTGAAGGTGACACACTAGGATAGCACAGGCTACAATATAGTAGAATTGAGTGTTTATAGTGTATACTTTTACTAGACAATGTTATAGATCTAAGATGAAACAAAGGGGCAGGACTGAGAGAAAAGGGCGCGATTACAAATCCGTCTACTACTACAGGGCCATGGATTTACCAATACATCAATACACAGCACAGTTAAGCAACTGATATTTCAGAGCCATGGTTGGGGCCATACATTCTAACTTGCACAAACCTCAGTTAGATTAAGGATTAATGAGTCAAGCAGACTAGACTGACATTCAACTAAACAAACCCTCTGCCCCTGTATTCTCTCTCCGCTAACTAGGGTATAGAGAGGAGGAATGGCAGTTTAACAAGGGGGATGCAGTTTGCTCATTTTGCTAACAAGGCATCCCCCTCATCCCCTCTCAAATCGAATGTTGCTTATAGCAACTCTGAAGCTGTCTTATTTACACAATGTATCATTTGGTTAAGTCGGTAAAGGGGTATTTTGCCCAAAATGTTGAAGTATTCCTTTAAGCAAATTCTGTCTTCTTTGAGACACAATTGAAAACTCATTCCTTATAATATTGCATATAGTTATTCATTTATTACCCGCCAATGTATGCTGTGTTTGTTTTTGCTGCTTTTTGAAGTTTGTTGTTGTAAGTGTGTAATCGTTTGCAGGTTTGGCATCCTAGAGCGCTGTAAGGAGCTGGTGGAAGCAGGGTATGATGTCAGGCAGCCGGATAAGGAGAACGTGTCTTTGCTGCACTGGGCAGCCATCAACAACCGCTCAGAGCTGGTCAAGTAAGACCTGCAAATATCTTTCATCAGAAAGGATCTGGCTACAACTAAGACACCTTAGAGACACCTTAGAGTTGGAAGCACCCATCTTAGAGTTGGAAGCACGTGGACATGTCTCCAACACAGTTTACAGTGGCGTATAATTGACATAAATAATTAGCAAATTTTCATAATAGAGAGAAATGAGATAGCTAGTGAGAACAGAACAACATCAATCCAAGCTACTGGAATGGTACATACTGGGGAGGTCGTTCCGAAACAGAACTCAGATAGTGAGTTTTCAAAGCCAGAAATCTTAGCCACTATTGTGTCTGTATTATGATCATTTTGTGCTATGGAGCAGTAAAAATCTTACTTAATGCACCTTTAAATCTGTCTGTGAAGTAGACAAACATACAGTTTAATGAGTTACTGTTGGTTCAGTAGTATGAGTTGGAGTCAGATTCAGAATAACTTCAATAACTGACTTTTGCTTTAATTGCAGTTTGTGTGCTTGACCTTCATTAACCTCCCCTGATGTTCTCTTGACAGATATTACATGTCGAAGGGAGCGGTGGTAGACCAGCTTGGAGGAGACCTGAACTCCACTCCTCTTCACTGGGCCATAAGGTATCTTTGAATCTGAATCTGGGTCCATGTATTGCGAGATCTTTTGTTATATGTATGGATTGACCTGTGTCTGTCTGTCCATCAACTATAATATCTCAGGTGATAACACTTAAAGGAAATATACACTTTGGCAGTGTGTTCTTCTTCTTGTGTTCAATGTGTTCACTACATTGTACCTATTGACCTGATGGGGATTCTTTAATCAGATTTCAACCTTTGACAAGCCATAACTGATGCACCATCAAACTAGCTCTCAATAAAACTGGAGGCTTGATGTGCATTGCTACCAATTGGCCCAAGAAGTTCTTGCAGGCAGGGGATGACATGTTGTCTTGCTCTGTCAGCAGTGGCGAGTCACGACAACTCTTTAGTGTTTCCTCCATGAAGCTCTTGGTGGTTGTTGTCCACAAACAGGCAAGGCCACCTCTCCATGGTGATTCAGCTGCTAAGATATGGAGCAGATCCATCAGCTGCAGACGGAGAAGGTTACCGCAGTCTCCATCTAGCCATCCTCTTCCAGCATATGGCCATAGCAGCATATCTTATGGCTAAGGGACAGGTAAGACATCTTACTCTCAGTTACACACTTGTTTCATTCATAAACATGATTGCATGTGATTTTTATTATTTGCCCTCTTTGGTTTCAGGAAGTTGATGCTCCTGACTGCAATGGACAGACACCACTAATGTTAGCAGCACAGAAAATTATTGGGTAAGCAACTTGCTTCTTTATAGACATGCTTGAAATCCCCTTTGTTTCAAGAAAATAGCAGTAGTAGATGGTAGCTAGTTTCCATTGGATATAGCCAAAGAATTTCTACATTGCCTGGAATTCATCTTTCGACTTCTTATTTACCTTGAATGTAAAAATGTCTTTAATTTTGTGAATTTTGTCATGATTAGTTGTTGACTTGACTGTAGATCTGAACTGATTGATTAATTGATCTGGCTTTAGCAGTGTTAAAAAGTGATCCCAGTTCTTATTCTGTCCCAGACCAGAGCCCACTAACTTCTTAATCAAGAATAACGCTTCGGTGAGCGCTGTGGACAAGGTGAACAGGAACACTCCGCTGCACTGCGCTGTGTTGGCAGGAAACGTGGACGCTGCTCACATCCTGCTGGAGGCCGGCGCCAGTGTGGACGCAGAAAACATAAATGTGAGTCTGGCAAAAAGGTTTAAACACACTTCTTGCTCACACTGCGAGCAAGACGATAAATAAGTTATGAGAAGTACATTTATTTCCCAAAGAGCTCAGGAAGTAGAGACACTCAGACTAAAAAGACTAATAAATAAATAAATAGTCATCTTAAAAATCATGCTTGTTTATATTTGATCAATGCTACCTAATTAACACTTGGTAGTAGCTTTTGTAACTCATTTAAATGATGTGATGCTATGAAAAGCAACACAAAAAAATGCATCAGTTGCCAGTTCAGAACTTGTGGGATATGTCCACTAGATAGATGTCAACTTGAGCCAACCCAAAAGCCAACTTGCTTGCCGTGTGAACGTGGCATCAGAAGCAAAATTATTACAGGTATCTCATATTGCTCGTAGAAATTTTGGATTTAATGCACCATGGGGGGGATAATAATTGTGTTGATTGTTTCCTCCTCAGGGTCACACTCCCATAGACCTGGCCCACCAGGTGCACAGCCCCCTGCTCATCCACATGCTCAACCACATCAAACAGGAGAGGATTCGCTCCAACTCTCGTTGCCTGCGGATAATCAACAAATACAGGGTATAGGGACACTTCAGACCGCACCCATCCTCTAAGGCTCCAAAACTTGAAACTCCTGATCACAAATAAGCAAAAGCCCAGACCAGTTCTTAGAAACCTTTCTCTTCTTCTAATGCCCACCTCTCTATGTTCCTCCAGGTGTTTTTGCAGTTTTTGCTCTGTGTTGCTGTGTATGGAAGTGTGGGCGCCATAGTCGACATGAACTCTGAGTCCTGGTTGCTTAAAGGGATCCTGCTCGCTTGTGTGATAGGTGTGGTCAATCTTGCCTCAAGGTACGTACGTATTTCCATAGCCATTCTCTTTTGACTATTCCATGTTTACTCTAAATGGAGAAAAATGAAAAAGTTGAACAGAGTCTACCACTTGTTCTGCCCGGTCCTGCTCGATTTTTCTTCCTGTTAAAGGGGAGTCTTTCCTCACCACAGTCACCAAGTGCTTGCTCATGGTGAAATGTTGGGTCTCTGTAAATAATGTTGTCAAGAGTAAGGTCTTCAAATGCTCAATATGAAAAGTGCCCTGAGATAACTTCTGTTATGATTTGGCGCTATATAAATAAAATTGAATTGAAATTCTGGTGCTCATTTGCTCCATCTGCTGCTGGCAAGATATATTGAATGTTGCACGAATATGCTGCTTGTTATCAATGAAGAAACATTTGTCTGTGTTTGAATAGGAATTTGCCGAGTCCAGCCTTCCACTCTCTTCTACCGCCTACATCTCTCATGGCCTCCATCTTCTGGATGCTCGTCACCTGGTGCCTCTGGTTCTTGCCAGATATCCTTTTAAAACAGGCTTTTACAGCCTGACACCAAGAGCTTTGATGGAGGAAAAATCCACCCTAAAACACATTTACAAACCAATGGCAGTGATGGACCGTGTATTTTAATGTAAACATAGACGATGTGATATATATGCCAGCACAGTGTTTGATTTGATTTTTTTGATTTTGTTAGCAATCTAAAACATCAGTAAATGTCAGTTAACAACAGTAAATGTCAGGTTTTGATGTCAGTCCTCCAGAATCAAAGAGCAAGAGCTCTTAGATCCACCATTTTGCACCAACATTCAACAAGCATGCAGAGATAAAGTAGAAGAAGTAGACGCTCCATTGTAGAAAAAGTGGAGAAATCAATTTGTTCAGCCACAGTAGAAACATGCTTTTTTTTTTTTTAGGAAGGGTGCAGTCATAATCACAGACATGCCCCAATGTTGATAAATTATTTGTCTAGCTAGCTCTATCTATATGCTCATCTACCAGCTTTGATTGAAAGCAGCAAGTTCACATCTGTTCTCTGTAGGTTGTCAAGAGGCATTCTGGAAAATCTAGGAACTCATTGATTGGAGGAGAGTTAGGAGAGGCGGGTTGATGTGGGTACGCCAAAAATGTAAAATCCAGCACTGACATAGTGATGATATCTAGAAGCACATAAATATCTGAGATGAATTTTTCCTTTAAGGGAGAATTGATTGTTCACTCAAGTGAAAGGAGATGAAGAGTGGTATAGGGAGGGATGCAACTACATAGCCTGGGCACTCACATATTTGGCCTGCACAGTGGCTAATGGACTGAGCCAGCTAATTTCTCTTGTATCAGACATTATTTGATATTTTAGCCTTTAGGCCAAGCTGATGAAACAAAGAGCTTCTTAACCTCTGAACCCACATGGGCCGAGCGCCACAGTTCAGGTTCTGTTCACTCTCAACGCCACTGCTGTGCTCTACTACTACCTCCGCACCTGCAGGACCGACCCTGGCTTCGTCAAGGCAACCGAAGAAGAGAAAAAAATGGTAGGATGGGCAGTAAAAGTTGCAAACTAAGTCATATTACTATATTGTGTATCAGTCTGTCAGACACAGCTCTGTGGAATAATCCGTTCTGATTGGCCAATGAATGACAGACCACTCTCACATAGTAGGGCAAACCACTGCTTCTCATCTAATAATATCATTCCGCAATCAAAACATTCAGTTGATTTCTCGTAGCAAAAAGATAGTACTGCCTCATTACTACAGAAAAAACCTTTTCTAACCAATCATGTTGCTGATGTTACTGTTGTGAGGAATTAACCTTTGGTGGAAGCCTGTCAATGACTTAAGCATTCTTTAATAAGTAGCAATGTAATAAACGGGATAATGCACAGGGAGCCTGCTGTCAGGGCTTATTTTGAAATAGTGATTTACATATGAACATTACCCTTGACATATCAACTCTGTTATGCTCAACTGACTTGTGTCTGTTTGTCTTTGCTGTCAGAATGTGTTGGTGTTGGCTGAGGCTGGATGTCTAGACCCCAGGATTTTCTGTACATCTTGTATGGTGAGGCATTGCAAGAACGAGTACACATCCCCTTCGCCTGTAACCACCTGGTGCACCATTCAAAGCAGAAATACAGAGGGATTTAACCAATTTTATGTTGTTCTGTTGTTTTGCAGATAAAGAAACCCATGAGAACTTACCACTGCTTCACTTGTGATGCTTGTGTGGCGAAGCAGGATCACCACTCTATCTGGACCAACAGCTGCATCGGTAACTATAGCAACAAATCAAAAGTGCCAGAAACATTTATCACAGTTTCTGAATACAGTGCGTTTAAGTAACTTGTGTTTTTTTTTCTATCAGGTGCTAGGAACCATCACTTCTTCATTCTCTTCCTGATGTCCCTCATGATGCTGGGAATCTGGATGTTCTACGGTTGTCTCGTATGTGAGTGACCCTGCATAAGAGGAACGGGTCTGAAGAGTTTCGCGCTTCCAACTGATACACCTGCATGTGTTGTTTCTCATTTGTTTTTGTTTTTTTCTCAGACTGGTCAAGTCACTGCGCACTGCATTACGTGGAGCAGGGACTCTGGGGCGTTCTCTCCGCCTTGGTCAGCTGCTCTCCCTGGGTGCTCTGTGTCTTCTTTCTGGCCTTCTACCACACCTCCTGGTCCGCCATGATACTGATGCTGCAACTTTACCAGGTCTGTATCTGTGTGTGTGTGTGTCTCACTTGTTTTGGTTGCCTGCCCCACATTTTCATTCATGCCAAGGAAGTGTCAGAGATCAATACTGCGAAGAAGAAATACATGCAACCTGACAGTCCTCTTAAGAGAATACTCCAACATTTTGGGCCAGATACCCTTTTTCTGACTTACCCAGACTGAGACAAGATGTTTGATGCCATTTTCCCCTCTGTACGTCCACTGGTTCAGTTCCTATGGGTAGCATTTCATGTTAGCTTTGCATAAAGACATGAAGTCTACAGCTACATTAATGTAGCCCTATGAAAGTGAAAAAATAAACCTTACAGCAACTCTGAACCTGTCTTATTTACACAATTTATCATGTGTCATTTTTTCACTTTGATGGAGCTAGGCTAATGACTGTGGTAGTCTTTATGCCAAGCTAACATGAAATGCTATCCATAGGAACTGAACTAATGAACCAGTGGATGTACATTGGTGAAAATGGTATTGAACCTCTTGTCTCAGTCTGGGTGAGTCAGAAAGAGTATTCTGGCTAAAACGTTGGAGGGTTCTTTTCATCATTTGATGATTATGCTCTCTCTGCTCGTTATGAATTGTGTGTTTTTGTTGTGTTGGACCAGATTGCGTTTCTGGGACTGACCACAGCAGAGAGGACCAGCCTCACCCACCACCAGAGGAAGCTCCCACAACCCATTTCTCTGAGACAGAATCCCTACAAGTGAGTTGATTAGGCACGCTGTTACCCAAGATTATGTTGGATGCTTGCAAAATACACTTCTTCCTCCTCTTCTTGTTTTATGTCTTTTGACATCCAATTTGTTGCATGACCACCATTTCAACCCTATAAGACAAAGAAGGAAATTCTACCTTTACACCTTTCAACTTGAATCTGTCATGTAATATGTCTGTCAAAGTGAAATTCAAACCCTATTGCTTAAAATCTGTTAGGCTGTTTTATTACTCAAATTTGTTGAACACACTCCTTATTTTATCACTGAATGCATTCTGTTATTTCAAAATAGCAGACCATTTTCACATCTAATCGTATCACTCTGTCAGTTCAGTTGTTTTCTCATCAAATTAACCAGTGACACTATGTGACAAGAAGACATTACTGCTTCATTATCGCTGACAAACATTTGACTAACTGATGTTAGAAGCCTGCAAGGATTTTCCAATATCACTTAAAATTAATTCACAGAGTGGGAAAACTTTTGATTGCTGTGTAGAAGAGTGGCAAGTCTTATTGGATTTGTTTGCATTTCTAGTTTTACATTTGTAGCCATGGCAACTAACTAATGACATGTCTTTGGTTACAGCCCTGTTAAACTATTTTTTAATTACTTAAATTACTTCATGTCTTAGAACTCGTTTTAATCGTCTGTTGCTTTTGTATTTTGGTCATGGTATTTTAATTTTTCTGCTAGTTTTTTTAATTAATTTCCATTTTTCTGTATTCTGTTTTATGTTTGTTTCATGTGCTCTTTGTAAAGCACTTTGTAGTGCTGGTTTTGATAAAGCCTTGCTGCACATTTTCCTTTACTTGTCACTGAGGCCGTCTGACCTGATATTAATGCCTCTCTTGACTCTTTCTCAGTGAAGATTTTCTTCGGCATCACCAGTAATCGTTTCTTTGTCATCTGTAGTCTGGGCGTTGTGCGGAACCTGGTGTCCTTCTTCCAGCTGCGTTGCTGTGGCCTCTTCAAGCCGGCCGTCATCGACTGGACCCAGCAGTTTGCGCCCGGCCGCGACCAGCATGTGTTTGGACACACCGACATGGTCTGACCCACCCCCACCCCCCGACCCCCTCAGGGCCAAGGGTCTGATTTTACAATGGTTCTGGGCCAAAAAGCACAGAGCTTATTTATTTATTTTTTTACTCTTTGATTCCTTGTGAAGAGAGACCACTATACCATAAAGGGAGAAAACACAAAGCGGCGTGTAGTGATTGTTTTGTTCTGTTGCTCTTTGTACAGACTGCTGCTGCCTTATACTTGACCAGAATAAGTGAAATGTAAATCACAGATGTTGTCGTTTGGGTGAGGTTAACCTTTAAAAAAGGCCTAAATTGTATATGAAGTTTTTAATTGTTTTTTTTTTTGTTTGTTTTGTTTTTATAAACACATCAAACCTATTTTTATCATGGTTTCTGAAAAAGGATCTTTCTAAATGTATATGTTTTATGACTTTTGTAAAAGAGGCATGCGTTTCATAATGAACAACCACTATAGTACCCCGATATATCAATGTTGTGCCTGTCTTTTCAGCTGGCTCCATGTAGACTCACAGTGCATGCAGTCTCACAGCGGCTGTTCCTTACCCTTTAAGAAAACCACATCCTCCTGCTTTTCCATTCCAATAGTTCTCTGTTGAAAACACACATCATGTACACAACCTGCTGCAAAATCAACAATTGCAGAGGACAATCTTGTCTTTCAGCAGCCTTAAGTATCCTGACAGGAGAGGTGAGGAGTCACTTTTTGTGCTTTAGGTACTGGTTATATCACAGCTTTTGATTTACATATTGAGAAGTGTCTTCAACATCAGTAACCACAGAAAGTTAGGTCATTGCACTGGATACTGGAATAAATAAATGCAAGGATATTTTTCACTTTTGGCTTTGCATGATTGTTTTTTTTTTTTTTCATTTGGAAAGTTATTTGGTTATTTTTTCAGGAATGTTGCCATCAAAAATCTGCAGGTTTTTATAGATAAAGATACAAAGACAACACTATCTGTCAGTAATTAGTGGGTCTCACCTCTGTGCCCTCATTCCAGATTTAGTCCAGCCAAACTACAGAATATCGTTTCACTAACTTGACTCTCCTCTCTGGTTAAATGTGTTGAAACTTGTGAAATGAGATGCTGTGGTGTGATGGGATGTAAACCAAATTTTATTTATTTATTTATTTTAATTTTATGTGTATTTCAAATACACATAATACATTGTGTAAATAAGTCAACTTCAAAGTTGCTGAAAGGTTTGTTTTTTCACTTTGATGGAGCTAGGCTCATGACTCCTATAGACTTCAAGTCTGTATGCTAAGCTAACACGAAATGCTACCCATAGGAACCGTGGCGAATGGTATTCTTGTGGACAAACGGTACTTTGCCCATTTTGTCCTTGTACTATTGTCCTTTTTTTTTTATTATTATGAACGATTCACAGCTAAAGACACCGATAATGCTAGAGGTCAAATGTTTGATACTTTGCTGAAAAGGGAATCCCCCTCTTTCCACGGGGAGATCAGAGGTCAGGATGAGAGCTGCATTCAGATCCACATTGCCGTGTTGTCTTCCCTCTAGTGACAAAATGTCTGATGTACAAGTAAAACCCCTCTGGTTCTCACCAGGTTAAAAAAAGATGAGGATTGATACAAGTCAGAACTGTACAACCCTCACAATTTCATACAAGATGGAAGTGATACATTTATTATCAGAAACAAATAAAAAAGAACTTTCCAGAATTTAGTAAAACTGCAGCTAAAATGTATTGTCATTTAATCAAATAAGCCCTTTTTGAGGATATTGAAATACTGAAATCGGAGCATCTTTTGACAGTCTGACCTTTAAATGGTGGATTAGAATGAAAAAAATTTAAATTCAGAAACTACATTGAACCTCAAAGTTGCAAAATCAGCTCTGGATTGTGGGATACACTTCATGCTAGAAGCTTGCATTTTGTATACTTTATGGGAGGGGAAAAAATTTGGGAACGAGAGAGAATACGTTGCAATTGAATTCCACCTTGACATTTTTTATCTGGGAATTTTGAGGTTGTCTCTGCAATTTGAGGGAAGACATATCCAGAAGACAGCAATGTGCTAAAAATATGTCCTGTGTTGATTTGTTGGTGGACACATGATCAGGCATCTTAAAAGTAATGTTGAATAATTATCACTATTCACAAGGGCTACCTGTCAAAATCAACACAAGTGTTGATTGTTGTTGTGTCAAAGGTTCCAGACAGACCTGAAAAAGAATGGTGTGTAATGAAAATAGAGCTATTCTTACTTTGTGAATGTTCTGTTTTGTTAGCTCCTCTAATTCATTACTTCAAGATAACAGCACTAATTTGAGTTGGGCAAAAACATCCCTTCCCATCCTCCTCTGCATGGCCGCCCAGACATAATTGCTTTGGAAAGATTAGCACAATAAATTTGTTAATCGCTTGCTGTCTTGTTTATTCCAATTACTGCACAAGATTATTTATGAATGCAAATAAGATTCTATTAATAATGTATTTGAACAGAATGTGGCAAAGTTAATTGTGTTCTGACAGCAGCAGTTAGCAGGAGAGGGAATAAATGAAACAAGCAGGGTTGTGTAGGTTACTTTAAAAATGGATTGCGTACCTCATGAAAAGAAGCAGAAATGTAATCCAAGGAATTGTCCCAAAGTAAGTAATGTATTCTCATTACATTACAAATTCTTAGTCATATTTGATATACAAATGTACAGTGGTACATTAATTTAATTTTGTAATTTGTAATTTTGCAGGTTTGCAAACATTCTCTTTCCTTTCACTTTTTAAGTAATCCTTGCTTTTTTCATACTCATCTGTACCATACACACCATCAGGTACCATACACAACCGTGGGTAAGATAACATTTTCCACATTTCATATAAATACATTTTTCAACTAATTTCTGTTCATATTATCAATCTTGCTTCACAATAACATGCACAGGATCTTGATGACCAAGTGGGCTCAAGCGTTATAAACAACATCCAGTGTAAAACCTCCAACAGAGCGGGCCGAAAACCTCAAACACATTCACCGTCGATCATCCAACATGGCAGCGTTCCCCAAACCAAATCCTTTTGGACCGAAGTTTTTGGCGTAGCACACTGGAGAGAGAAACACAGGAAAACAATGTGGGTGAGAAGGACAAAAAGGACACAAGCGTAATATTTGTCCGGCACCATAGGGACCAAATAAGCTTCACTTATATAGGTTAGGACCAGGGTTATGATTGAGATTAGAAATAGGACTTCATCTGGGTTAGGATATGGATTAAGTTTAAGGTTCTGGAAGGAATTTATATGGAAGGTCCTCATTAGTATAGCAATACAAACCTGTGTGTGTTTTCATGTGTGTTTGTGTGCATGTACCTTTACAGTACAGCTCTCCGTCCTTGTCTGTCACTGTGGTGGACTCCAGGCCCTTGCCACACAAGGCACAGCGGAAACAGGTTTTATGCCAAGGCTGCATGCACACAACAACAACAGTGACTGTCATGTCACGGTAGGCAAACTAAAAACCATGTTCTCTATTTGTAAAAAAAAAAAAAAAAAATGAAGTGTTTATGTCTGTATGTGTGTAAGGGGGAATTTGTGGATGTTCTGTAGCTACACCACTAGATGGCAATATCCTGACTTGTTTGGCTCCCATCAGCCTCTCCTGCTCTCAGGAAATGCTAGTGTTGCCAACACCATAGCACTTTGCATAACTTTATGATACAGAAAACAACAAAAAAATTGTTTATACCATGCTGTTGTTGCAAACATATCTGTCCTTACCTTTCCTGCTCCCATCACCTTCTCTGCTGCGTAGACGGCCTTGGAGCAGCGGGGACAGCGGTCTGACCCACCAAATTTAGGAGCAAATTTACTGGGACTGGAGCTTCCTGCAGCTGGCCGTTGTTTAGAGCTGCAAAAGGAGGGCGTGGATTTCCATTAGATTTGATGAAACCTGTGATTTTATGAACCAAAAATTCCATGCACACAGCTTTCCTAAAAAAATTCTTGCTGTCAGGTTGGAACTTAAAAGCCTCTGAATAGTAAATATTACTTATTAGTGAATAAATGTGCAAAGAAAAGAAATTGTACAGGCCTTTCCAGGAACCTCCATTTGGAGATACCAACTGACGGATATCCAATATTTTTTTTAAAAGTCCAATAGTGGCCCTATTTGCCAATTTACGGGGCCAATATTGTGAATACTTACTCATGATGCTGCAAGTCTACATTATGATGCGGTGGGTCAGAGCTCAGGGCCCCAGCACCTTGCCCATATCCGTAGCCTTTTGGCCCATATTTCTTGCCGTAACAGGATTTGCAGTAGATCTCAGATTCATGGGCTGCGACTGTTGTACTGTCCAGTGCCTTTCTGCAGGCCACTGTGCAGAGCAAACACACCAAATACTTTACACACAGACATGTGCATATAGGGAAGATAACATCTGAGTCATGGAGCCCTTTATCATCAGGCTGCGTGACAGGATTTCTGAGTTTCAGCTCATAAGACTGTCTGGCGTGGTGGAGCATTAGAAGCTAGGTTTAAAAAAGCTCCCACCTACTTAATTTTGTCAGTCAACAGTGACATTACATAGGTCAGATGTCTTGTGTTTCTATTCCTAGGATGAAAGGGGAGTGCGAGTTGAAGGTTTAGGTGAAGATGAGGTCTTAGTGGAAGGATGAGCTTATTGCAGAGAACTTTCAGAGCTCCCACTGGTATAATCTACCAATCATCTGCCTCTTTGCCGAGACCCAGACTTCCATCCAACCATGCCCAG
>OMLF01048169.1:0-10364 GCA_900302615.1 Holocentrus rufus | reverse complement strand
AACAAAAACTTTTAACCAAATTGAATCTGTTGAATTCAATTAAACCCTTGAACTCTGGTTTCCACTTAAATAGCTCCAAATTAAAAATAAAAAAATGAAAGAAATTCTATATGATACGACATCACATCCATGTTGTTTATCTGCTGGTTGCAGCGCTTCACTGAAGCTCCATAACATTTACATTGAGTGAAATATTGAAAGCCAAGATGCCACTGTTTTTATATTTTATACACATTTCCCTGGAATTCAGCGGGATATTATTTGGTGTTTTTGGAAACCTTGTGAGCTCCACTTGGGATTGAGCGAAGCATTCATTTGCATAACTGTGAGCTCTGTGAGCTCTAGTTAGCACACTGTAAATACAGGTGTTTTCTTTTACCTGCTGTACGCTGATGAGTGTGAGTGGTTGCCCAGGCACAGACTGCTGGAGAGGCACGGGGGACATAGGCTTGACGAACACCATGCCTCTCTGCTGCAGACCCAGGTGGGGCGGCAGCGGGCTGGGCAGGGCGTCGCCACGATCCGGGGTCTGCGGGGGAGCGCTTCCTGGGCTGGGCCCTGGGATCAGGCCCAGGTTCTGCAGGGTGAAATTGAGGATAGCGGGGCTCGGGCTGTGGATGTGGTGGCCCTGGCTGGAGTGCGGCGAGGAGACGGGTCTGTGAAGACGAAGGCCGGTGGGGGTGAACTCCTGGGCTGGGGGAGGTCTGGAGCCTGAGACAAACCAAGACAAGTCTTGCACTGAGAAAAAGCAACATTTTCAACCTGGGTGGCACAAAATAACCACCTCAGAACGTGTGTGTGTCAAAGTGTGTCTCAGTGCTCTTCCAAAAGAGCTACAGTGCAGTTTATTAGGAGTGATAATTTAATCTGATCTACCTAGAGGAAACCACCCCAAAATGCATGGGCTTATTGTGGGTGTAATGAGACAAATGTTGACAGGTTACCAAATTTCTCGCTAATAAATGATCTACTTGTGAGTCCATGTGACCTTCATTCATAGGTCCTGGTTGACTTGAAACTGGGCAGTGTGAACTTCAATGAACCAAATAAAAAAATGCAATGAAATATGCTTTTCCACCATGGTTCAGACCAAAGAAAACACACTGTAGATACACAGTAAAACTCAAAGCCAACAGTTGTTATTGTTAATGTTTTATACCTTTTTAGCCTGCTTGTATATTTCCGTGTGTTTTTACCTGCAGTTGGTGTGTGATAGATGTTGTACGTGGGAGTCGAGGCCTTGTTGCTTTCTCTGCTGGAGCCTTGCAGATCCTTGTAGCTGAGCAGGGACTGCTGGGAGATCGGGATCAGGTATCCTGCCGGCACCAAAGTCTGAACAAGCAGGGGAAAAGGCGTCAGATGTACTGCTCCCCAATCAATTAACGCAAGAAAGGCTGCAGAATGTGCCACTGGGTGCTGAGAAAATTTAATTTCACACTGTACACTGGAAAGGAAACACCCCCAACCTTCTTTGACTTAAATATTCAGCCTTGAAATGCTTGAATTTTTTAAATTACAAAACAACATAAATAAAAAAAAAGAACAGCTTTGACAGTTTCTCTGCACAAAATGCCCTCAGAAGCTGCAGAACTAAGGGCCACAGCACATTAGTTCAGGATTCCCACACTGTGTCAAATGTAAACCCTTTTTATGACTTTCCATGAATAAAACACTGAATTTCCATGACCCATATAAAAGGTACCATAACAGTTTTTTTCCTTGACTAAAATTTTAAAAGCACTTCAGAGGTCTTATTAAAGTTAACCTTTCTGTTTTATTCTCAGGGTGACGTGAACATATTTGGCCAATAACTAGTTACTGATTTTTTTTTTTAATTAAGATGGACAAAATTTCCCGTTATTCCAAGATTTATTCCAAGAATTTATTAAATCCGCTGACTTTCCCTGTCTGGAATAGACTTTTCAAAATTCCATGACTTTCCAGAAATTCCATGACCGGTGGGAACACTATTTGTTGCCAAGTGTCAATGTCTCCTCCTGTCCTCTAAGGCCTTAAATAATTAGATTAGCCAGATTTCAACAATTTATTCAACATATTCTGTTGATTAATCGCCATTAAGCACTTGATCTATTAATGGTAATAAATTGATCAATGACTGATTTATGATATGGATGTAGGTCATTTGCTCCGTATTTTTTCTTCTATTTTTCAGTAATACAGTGTTATCTCTGCCGTTACATTTATACACTGCCTGCTAGCCTCTCATTACTAAAAGTTTTTGGACTTGTGTCGTTATATCAATATTTTTCATATGTCCAGTCCATATCTCAGACATAAAAAAAAAAAAAATTATAATAATAACAATAATAAAATAAAAACAATAATTTAAAAATGGTCTATATTTAGACCTAAATTAGATTAACTGATTAATAAAGCATTACTGTTACTGACTAACTGATTACAATGTTGTTCTGAAAACATGAGATGAAAATTCGGGTTAGATGGCCTTCAGGTAAATGAAGCCAAGTAAGCAGCTGGTCTTGTGTTTGTGTACCTCAGTGTGAAGATGTCCAGGCGTGAGGGGAACGGCTCTGACGGGGGTCAGTCCCGCCTCACTGTCGGAGCTCACTGCTCTGTCCTCCCTCTCTAGGAAGGTCTCCACGCTCTGCTCTAGCGACTGATTGGCTGCAGCGCCACCGGGGGTGTTGATGAACTCCGGGTCCAGGTGGAGAGCACGAGGGGAGGGCCGGCTTGAGAGGTGACCCCCACGACGGGCCTTTAGACGCGCCTGCAGGATCTCACACAGCTTCGGAGAAGTGTCCTGCACCAGGCCAAGGAGGGAGAACACAAACAAATGCTAGCACATGAATGACTGCTGCTGTGTTCTCAAAAATTTTTTTTTTCACTTTGACTGAGCTAGGCTAATGACTCCTGTAGACTTCAAGTCTTTATGCTAAGCTAAAACGACATGCTAACCATAGGGATCCGAACCAGTGGATGTACAGAGGTGAAAATGGTATCGAACATCTTGTCTCAATCTAGGTACGTTGGAAAAAGTCTATTTTATCCAAAACGTTGGAGAATTCCTTAGTACAACAAAAAAAATACACCCACAGATATTCTATATTGTTTAAACATCTATCTGTGACATTCAGATCATTCCAGGAGTTACTTTGTGATGATGTGTTGTTAATTAACTTTTTAGGAGAACCCATTTTCCCTCAACCTGTCTTCTCTACTTCAATTAGCGATTTCCTTTGTGTCCCAGAATGCCTTTCAAGCCCCAGAATGTTGACTTTCAGTTTTGGCTCATACATTGAGCTGTTGCATAATCAATACCAATTTCCAGATGAGGTTTTGCCCTTACTTGAACACCGGCGCAAAATGACGGCTTTAGAAAGAAGCCTTTGCTCTTTGATTGAGGGACTGAAACCTAAAGTTTACTGCTAATGTTCTAAAGCACTGTACACATTTTTTGAAGCTGCAGGAAATACCCGGAGGTGACATCACACTGTCTACATTTGGTCAGTTATCAGGTGGATTTTGGGCTTAATGAATACTGTTATATGGATGACAAATGGGGTCCGTACCTTGAAGTTGGGGTCAGTTCTCTTGGCTTTGGAGGGGCTGCTCTCTGAGGCTGGGTCTGAACACAGCCGTTTGAGGGCTAAGGGGCTGAGGTCTCTGGAACCAGGCTGGCTTCTGGCAGCCGCTTGGCTGGTCGGGCTCTGCCCGGTCTTGTCCTCAAATGTCATGGAACGCACAGCAAGGCTGGTTGGCTGCGGCCTGGCTAGAGGGTGTGGTCTGTGGGAGGAGGGTTGCAAATACAGGGCATAGGGCATGCTACCTCCCTGCTGAGGCAACAGCACAGGGATCAGGGGCGAGCACCGGGCAGGAATATAGGACACAGTCCCGGTGGGCTGGGATGAGAGCTGGGTATGGGGGGTGAGGTGGACAGTAGTGTTGACTCTTGGCTCCTGGGTTGGAGTTAGTGCTGGTGCCGGTGGCACTTCCTTTGTTTTAGCAGCGTTCGGCTCTGGCTCCGCAGCAGCTGCAACTGCCTCAGGAACAGCAAGCTTTGAACCTTTACCTCCACTGTTGGAACAGAAGACGCCAGATTACACTCTCATCTTATACTACAAAATCCAATACATTCTGAACTCCAGACGATGACAAACTTACGTTGACTCGTGGTCAAGTTGGATCTTACAAATAGCAGCGAGCTGGGCCATTTTGCTCGGAAAGTCAATGGATGAATCATCTGGGGAGAAAAGAGACCAAAAAGGAATTCAAATGTAAGACTTATGCAATATTAATCCATCAATAAACACACGGAAAATCAGCAGTGGAATAAAATACTGTTTTTACTCACTGGTGACATTCTTGACAGGGCTGCTGGGGGCTGAGTTGATCTTGCGGCGGTCATCCTGAATGCTCCTGGCCAGCTTGATGAGGGAGGGGTGTCGAGTGAAGCTGCGTTTAGCACCCGGTGATGAAAAGAGGTTTTTGGCACAGTTCTCTACCGAGGTGCGGGACTCCAGCACCCTGCGCTTCATGGATGGACAGCCAGACGTGGAGCTCTCCGGTTCTGAAACAAAAATGTACTGTTTAGTCTGTGGAACTAGGAGAAATTAGTTTTGACTGTTTTTTTTTTTTGCTGGATGAGAGAAATAGAACATTATGGAATACATTTAGACTCATAATCTGTTTATGGCCCATAAATATAAATTCAGGAAAGGTAAAGTCACAAAATGCCCTCTAAACCATGTACCACAAAGCTCTTCAAGATAATGGCCCTTTTTCACAGAGGCCATTTTGATATGAAATAACAGGTAAACACAGGTGTTACTAATGACATTAACTAAGGTTCTGTTCCATTTAAGTGTAGCAGAGTCTTTCAGCTAGCATGAACAATAGCAGGATCCTGACTCTGTTAGACCTAAATGCAACAGAACCTTCATTAATGTCATTAGTAACGCCTGTGTTTACCCTACATGGCTGATGTGAAAAAGGCCTATTAGGGCATACATAAAAGCAAAAAATGTTATGTTTACCCTGAGGATCTCACAACAATTTCATAACTTATTTTCGGAATAAATGACTTTCAGTGGTCTGTGGGAGTCTGCCAGTACCTTTAACTTTGGGGAATTCTTCAGGGCCGACCCATTCAAAAGCTGGTTTCCTCCCCCTCTCTTCTGTCACATGGACTTTCTCTATCAGCTTCAGGCTCCGCAGCACATTAGCTATGTCATACAGCCGACGCACTTTGGCTACAAACACAGAACAAAAAAAGTGAGTTTGTCTGCTGCCATAATTGCAGACAAAATGCACAAAATGCAAACCCATGCAACTTGTTGCCACACAGCAACCCAAACATCACTTCTTTGGGTGTAAAAAAAATATCTTTCCTCACACTAAAATGAATGTATAAATTGATATTATCACCTGCACAGACATCTCTACTGACCATTTTCCCCTAGAGCATTGGATTGAGTTGGTTGTACTGCATTCAGAATACAGAGCAGGAGTTAATGCATATGTCTCAGTGTCATACTGAGCGCTGAATGTTTATTTGTACATTGATATGTAATTACTAAACTATTTAAATTGTACTGTGCAAAACAAAGTGTTTTACTGTACAAGAAAAGGTGCAAAATACAGCTAAAAAGGCCTAAATAAAAATCATAGAAAAATTTTACATTTGTGTATGAGGTTCTGCTGTCCCTATACAAGCGATCAGTGTAGGTTAATAGGTGGGAAAGGACACAGAGGGCTGTGTCTCCCTCGTGTCAGGGCATACATGGATGACATAACTACCAAAACAACTACATATCCTTGTACAATCAGGTTGCTGAAATAAATTTAATCACATTCTAAAGTGATCTTGTTTGAAAAGTTTAAGCGAGTAAGTCAAAGAACATATCTGGTATAATTAATTATATAATTAATAATATCTGGTATAACTGTATAATACACATGATACATTGTGTAAATAAGACAGCTTGGGAGTTGCTATAAGGTTTATTTTTTTCACTCTGACAGAGCTAGGCTAATGACTCCTGTAGACTTCAAGTCTTAATGCTAAGCTAACACGAAATGCTGCCCACTGGAACCAAACCAGTGGACGTACAAATGTGAGAATGGTATCCAACATTTTTTCTCCGCGTAAATCAGAAAAGGGTATTTTGCCCAAAAGTCAGAGTATTCCTTCAATGGGTAGGTTTGGTTTTCTGTGAACTGTAAGCCTGTAAAGGGCTTATATACCTAGCAGCAGCAACTGAGACTAGGCGGTCAGAGAAGAATTTGTTGCCTGATAGGACAGGATATTAAGAGCAAGTTTGTAAGGGAGGGAGAAAAGATCAGGAGCTATTTTCAGTAGTCAGGTTATGGGTCAATTAAGGGCGGGGCAAGATTGGCAGATGGCAGTGGATTTAGGGGAACAGCTTGTAACTCTAGGGAAACCGTCAGCTGGAACTTAAGGCCAGACTTGGTGCTGCGGTCACGGTCATGGTGGTTTTATGCTTTGTGTGTTGCTCAGGGGAAGATACGGTGAATGAAAATGCTCAAGTCGTCTGATTCAACAGCCAAAGTGGAGTGGTGAAGCTGGAAAACCACACTGTGCCCTGTGGAGGTAGGTTGCCAAAGATTTGTAGGCAGATCAACTTTAACACTATTATGTGAATTAGGCATCCATTGATGGACCATAAAGCAGGTAGTTAAATCTTAAAAGCAGCATAGCATGCACTGTGGAACACTGTTTTTTAAAGGATTGAGGACTGAGAAAATGTGATGAAAGCTTTGAAAAAGTCTGGCGTAGGTGATCAGCACGAACGCTGCCACAAGTAACCTCTCTGGCAATAATCATCTGCGTACTCACTCTTGAACTTGTTTTTGTCTTGATCTGCTGCCTGGTCCTCTCCAATGAGGATCTTGGCAGCCACGTCCAGACTGACCACACGAGGGCTGGAGACCAGGAAGAGCATGACAAATTTCTGGCTCATTACCCTCAGAGATTTGTCTTTCCGGCTGTTTACAGAGGCTGGAGAAAATAAAGGAATGGGATCATGAGATCAGAACTCCACAAAAACATGAAAACCTGGGTTAGGGTTATGGATGAATTTAGATGTAACGCGAGGCCCTGAATGGTTAGAGCGATTTCTGTACAGCCATCCAGTCTCTTACCTGCTTTAAACTCTACTCCTGGAAGCTCCACAAAGAACATCTCTTTCTGTCCCTGTTCCCCGCTCTCCAAGTCTGCCACCTCCTCGTTCTCCTTCTCCTCCCCGTCAAAGTCAAACTCTTTGTCCAGGCAGCGCTGTCGGATTTGCTGCATCTGCTGGCCATAGCGGTGATCCTCGCCCACCTGCTTCAGAATGGCCAGGGTCTGGGTCAGGTTGGCGCGTCCGTGCCATGTGTAGCGGTTCTTGGCTGAACGGCTCACCATGTGCAGGCTCTCAAGCACATTCATGATGTCGTAAATGCGCCGGCGCTCCACATCTGGGGGTGGGGGAGAAACAAAAACATGAGTACAACTTCATAGGAATTAAGGTTATCACACTTAAATATCAAATTGAAGGCCTTTTCGAGACATGATCTTAGTCAAAATTGGACATTATAGAAGCCACAATTTTTTTTTTCTTTTTAAAAATCACGTCAAGTCCAAAAATCCTTGTGAACTCAGTTTTCAAAACTGCTGCATTCTCAACACAAATCTTCATCATTAGGATTTCCTCAGGGTGTAAAATGTTGATGCCAGGACAAGGAGCTGAGGCACAGTGATGGATTTGGATTTTAAATTGTATTAAAGTGAAGTATTTTCAAGGCTATCTATTCGTTTTCCAACATTTTCCAAGGCCTCATTTCATTTCTCTCACATCCATAAACTGCCAAATAAGTTTCAAGTAGTAATGCGATTACTGAAGGAAACAGAAAGAAACTCAAAATTATCACAGGAAATAAGAAATTCAAGCCATCTTAACTCAAAGAAATGCATTAACAGCAATGAACAAAAACAAATCACATGCCCTTGCGGACACCCTGAGGAAGGCCAGCATGGCCTGCAACTTTTTTAAATCTGAAATGTATTAGCTACAAAAGGCTTTTGAACTACTTTTTGTGAGAGAAAAGTGAATTTGTATTTCTAGGTCAGGACTCCCCACATTCCAATTAGCACCTCTCCATGACACACTTAAATTGAGGCAGCATCCCTTCTCTGGGCCAGTAAATGAAACAATACGTGTATGTATGTACGTATGTATGTATATACATACTGAGTTCAGTGGCCACATCGTCCAGGCAGATGTCATTGTTGAGGGCAGGATCAGGGTAATCTGGGTAGCGAGCGAGGAACTTGTGACAGAGCAAACCAAGACTCTTCTCTTTCCTGCTGATCAGTTTCTCTGCCTCCTCCCCCTGTTCAGTGTCCTATGGGAGTGTTAGAGAGAACAACGCATAAGGAGCACACCCCATTAACATCTTTATTTATGGAGCCAGTGCCTATTATGTTGATATGTCAGAGTGTTTTATTTTCTTCTTTTACCTGTGTAGAATCAATGGCTCCATCATTGTCCATGCACAATTCCTTCTCTCTGTTCCTGATGTCAGGGCTAGCCGCACTGATTAGCATTTTGAGGTTGGAGGTCGGTGTCCAGGGCTCACCAGTACCTACTTCCCTTCCTTTTGTAGGTGTAGTGAGAGGGCCCATGTTAAGCTGGTTCTCTGCTGATACTGTACAGGGGCCAAGTGCTTTCCTTGGAGTTTTTGCTGGGACCTGGGGTGCTACAAAGGCTTCATTCTATTTCGCAAAACAGACAAAGTAAAGACAATGATAAAGATACATACTTATTCGTCACAGCTGATGTATGCTAAGCTTTTTCTTGAACACTGAGAAACATTTAGGTAAAGGTTCCTAGGTACTGACCTTGCTGTCATGAGATTGCTGGATCAGGTTTTGAGACTCATTCGCTGAGCTTGACATTTTCCACCTTAGCATAAAATGGAATGGATCTTATTAGCTAGCCAAGAGAGATAGGTGCAACTTACTATGCAATAAAGCAATTTCAAAACCTAACAACACTAGCCTGAACAACAATTCAAACAGCAATCCTATTTCATCAGAGTAGTCTTAAACTCATTTACAGGTATTTTTGTATCATTTAACAAGCTCTAACCAAATTCAGTGGTATTTGCCCCATTTCATTACTTTACAAACTAATATCTCACAGCAATGCCTCAAATAAAACCCCACTGCTATAATTACAAAGTGACTTGACTTTAAATTAAAGCAACTTATTTAAGATTATTAAACCATCTTCAAAAAGGACTCTCTTACCTCCTTTTGACTGGATTATGTTTAAAGTATGCCAACATTTTGATAATCGGGTGACAGTGAATAATTAACTTGATATTTCCTGGCTCCCTCTGGTTGACATAAGTTACCAAAATCAAATCTAATCAAAACACCAGATCGAGGATGGCGGTAAGTGACGCGCGTTCTATCGAATCAACGAGCCCAACGGACCCTTTGACGCGCCCATTTGTAATGAGCAGCCAATAGGAGCACAGCACGAGAGAACTTAGAGGAAGTGCAGGGACTGTCCCGCGCAGGTAAACATTTTTTGAAATCCTGGCGCGGAATGTCTAGACGGTAACAGCGGTAGCATGCTTTAAACTTTGATACATTTAAGCTGTTTGTATCAAAGACATCTAAATCACAAAGTAAAGAGTTATAACGCGTTACCAATACGACGGTTTATGCCAATCTAATTTTCACTCCTATTCAATAATTTTGGTTGATAGTCAGCCAGATGAGAGCGCGCGCGGTTTGATGTGGTTTAGTTTTACTAAACCAAAGTCAGCAAATCAAAACACTTAGAAGTAACTGAAACAACAGTTAATCTTTTCTTTGCTGTTAATGGGAAGGTAACACTGGATAACAATTATACTAACATTAAATGGGTAGGGAGCGAAAAAGCATACAGTGAATTGAAACAGAAGGTAGGCTACGATACAGAAACCCATGTTTTGGTCAGACGAAACATGTTCCATCAAGAAGAACAAAACGTAGTAAAAGACGAACAAAGGTAAAAGACGCACATGAGTTTACTTACCAAACAGCACATAAGCAATGGGCATTGCTCAAACGAAACTTCCCATCCTCGAGTTGTGAATGGCTGTTGTGTAATGAAAATACCCCAGTTGTATCCAAGTGATAAGTCTAAGTGCAAAAACGAACGTGGATTTTAAAAACATAAAACCATCGGCATACAAGATGGTCGAAGAATAATAGGTGGGGGCATAAAATGTGCCCAGCTCTCTGGTATTACTTCACTGGTGGTCACTTTACTTGGGGAAGTTTGCCTACTTATCCTAGTTGTTTGACCACAACCTACGAAAGCAGAACG
>OMLF01048164.1:0-12496 GCA_900302615.1 Holocentrus rufus | reverse complement strand
GGTTCACTCGGCATAAAAAGCTTGAAAAGTGAACGCTTCATTTGGGAGATTCAGCACATGCTTTTGTTCAGTCGTCAGTGTTCATTTGGAGGGAGATTTGGTTGCACTTCTGATAAGTTTTATTTTTCTCTCTTTGACTCCCACTCCCCTGACCCGACCCGATGTTTTCACGTTCCAGGGCTGACTCACGATCTGCGGTCTGGGAAGAATTCAACTTCCCGGCAACAGCCACACAGTCGTCAAGCTTCAGCACTATTTTGTTTTCCATTACATTTTTTTTTCAGTGATTGTCTATTGATCCCCCAGAGGAGAAATATGTCTTTTCACTTGGCCCGCTGCAGAGGGAGGTGTGTTGCACAAGCAGCAGAGTCCCTGGAGCTGCTGGGGATTCAGTTTCTCATTCAAGGAGGCTTCAGCTGGGTGGAGAAAGTGATCTGGCCCCAGCTGTGCCGCTCGGCTGCCAGCAGCAGAGGACCGAGGTCTCGCCGGGCAGCTCCCGAGTCTGAATATCTGTGACTGTGTGAGAGAGTGAGAGGCAGGGTGGCGCTGAATGAGTGTGTGTGTGTGTAAGTGTGTCTGTGTGTCCTGTCAAACCTCCCCGCAGAAATAAAGGTCCAATAAGGGGAGAGAAACTTTTGTCTAGATATTTGAGAGACGCAGAGCTGGACTGAACATTAAAATGAACTTCAGGCTGTAGAAAATATTTTACCATCATCGGGTTTTGGGGCTGCTAAATAATACCTGATTATCTTTAATTATGTATTTATTTCCTATTATTTTATTATCCTGCTGTTTTATTATTTTTCTCGTCTGTAAGGCACTTTTGTTTTAAAGGATAATTCTGGTATTTTTAAACCTGGGTCCTACTTTCCCATCTATTTGAGTCTAAATGATTCATAGGAACAAAAAGTTTTGCAGTCGGTTCAGTATTGAGCGACAACGCTTTAACTGGGAACCGAAAAACAGCTGTAATCCAAAGGGGCAACCTCTCCACATCAAAGTACGTCCACTAAAAGTGCTTGTTTTTGCCACTTTTTAGACCGATTCCAAAACTTTTTGTTCCGATTTAGAGCCAAAAAGATGGGAAAAAAGGGCTCAGATTAAAAATACCGGAAATATCCTTTAAGGTGCTATATAAATAAGTGATGATTAATTATATCTGATTGATTAAATGTGACTTGCAGAGTAGACACTCAGGAGCTGATTTACTAAAAGAGGTGTTAAGTGTTCTGAGTTTTGAGACGCACACATGAGGGTGGAGCCAAATTATCAGCTTACCTACTTAGAAGCCATATGAAAATGAACACAGCTGCACATCTCTTTAGTAACACGTAGCAGCTACAACATAAATCGGTGCTTCATGCTCTCAGTCAACAGCATGATGTCACCAAATTAAGAACGGCACAAAAAAGAGGCGTTAACCGCAGCAGAAGTTGAGATTATAGCAGAAGAAACTAACAAAACACATCCACACACGGCAAAAATCTCCATCTTAACAAGTCATTTAGTCTCATCTTCGGTGTTAAAATCTTGTTTTTCTTCAAACAATGGAAAAAATCTGCGAGTGGGATGAGATAATCCCACTTGTTTCCAATGCAACTGCACTTGATTTAGGGATTTTTTTCTTGGAACAAGGCAGATCAGCCCACTAGGATCAAGAAAATGACACTTGAGTCAAGAAAATCCCGGACACAAGTTAATTAGCACTGGAAACAAGTGGGATTATCTCATCCCACTGGCAGATTTTTCACCTTGTTTGAAGAACAAGATTTTAAGACGGTCTCAGCAGTTTCCTCCTTCTGTACTCTGAAGAAGACACTCAAGTGAGGGGCTGATGTATTTTCCTTTTAGCTCTGCAGCGCACATTAGCCAAAAATCAATACAGACCTCTTGATTTCCTAAGAATACACAGTTTTGTCTGATTTTTTTTTGTAGAGTTGAAGCTTTGCCGGCTGCCCAGAAACATCTTACAAACATCTCTGCTGGTAGAAACATCTGTCGGATCTCCACACCGAGCAATCCTCCTCTGTTTACGACACATGAATATTCACAGGCCACAGGAAGAGGTTTTAGTTATTTTTCTATCTGTCTGAAGTTTTGACAACTCATTAATGGCTGCTGGAAATGTTGGCAATGTACAGATTTAAGCTTTCTTAATTGAAAACCACAACTTAAATGCCTATAATGTAAAACAAAATAGTCCAAGTCAAACATACATATGCTAACAGCTGAAAACATTTCACTTCATCTTCCAAACCCGGCTCAGGTCTGGCTGAGTGGCTCTGTTCACTAACGAATACAAAAAAGACCTCAAGGCCTCGAGTCTGCAGAGCCTTTGCGCCGCTGCTTTTACCCTCTTTGACTTATTCACCGCTCCTATTTGATGGCAAATGTGCAGTGTGTGCTAAAGAGCAACTCCCCCCGCGTCTGTTATCACCAACTCGATAATAAAAAGAATGGAAGATGTGAGTTCCTTTTCTTTTTGTAGATGAATAAAAAGAATAATTTACGGAGGCAGCTGGCAACACAGCAGGGTTAGTTAATGTAGTTTAGGTGAACCTGCTGAATAACAATGAAGTGCCCTCTGCAATTATTGGCATCCTTACTGACGATGAGTGTAGAGCATGTGGAGGACAGCTTATCACTTTGTTTTGTTGTTTTACTGCTGTTCAGCTCCTCTTGACTGAACATGCCAAAAACCTCTGGAGGGAAAGATACATGTGTCTCTTATATTAATACACTGTGATTTTCTCTCATTTTACAACAATGCACTTGTACATAAAGCGCAGCACAAACAGGCTGTGGACGGACAGACATATAGATAGATCAACAGACAGATAGATAGATAACTTTACTGTCTGTAACAGATAAAAATGTTCCGACCTATTACATTGAGCATTAATTCAGCGAGCCTGACACATTATTTCCATACTTTCGGTTTAACCTCTGTTCATCCAGAGAGCGTTTACTTAGCCCATTTCTTTTTTAAGCAGCAGCCTGTTTCTCGTCTCTGCAGTTGCACACATCCACACCTGGGAGCTGCCCGGTGCAGCCCCTGTCTTCTGCTGCTGGTTAAGTGAGCAGCCGACTGGAGCGACTGGAGTCTGAGAGCCTTGCTAAAGGGCAGAGAGCATTACTTATTCTCTGTTTCTGAGGGTCACTGGCTGCAATCAGCCGATCACCTGGCTGAGCAGGAGGCACGTAGGAGTGTTAGTTATACAAACATGAGGAAATTGTTAGTTATACAGTTTCCCGCAGGCAGAGCTGCTCTGGCAGCAGAAATAATATCATTAAACCCCAATGGAGCAAAAAAACACAGTTTTTTCAGAGCAGCTAGCTTACTGGAAAAGTCAAATATAAAATATAAATCAATATATGAGTGGCAATGACTTACTGTTCATTCCATCATGACCATGGTAGTCTTTATTTTGGAAGGTTAGCAGGCCAGCAAGACAGCATAGCTAGGTAGCTATGGGTATATAATACTATAATATTTATAATACTCTCCACTGTTACACCTTGGCCTTTCACTGGGCTTCAGTCAAATGTTATAAATGCTGCGTTCACTTGAACTTGGGACTCGCTCCAACTTGTGAAAAAACAAACTGAACCGTAACTTAACAGAAAAGATAGAAATCCAAATCATTCAGAGCTCCAGTTTCTCCACTTTTGGCTCAAGAGACACATAAAAATGTCGTAAAACAAATCAACTTTTTGTTGTTTATGGTAAGAATTTAATCAAAAACAGTGTTTATTTACTAGTTATGCAAATGCTGCTGCAGACATTTTTTGTATTCCCCAAGGAAAATACAGTTTCTTCTGAATACAGTGGTTATTGCCAAAATTTTGGACGGAAAAACTTTGGCTCTGCCCATTGGGGGATTAATTCAACCAATGAGATTTGAGCCTCAGAAAAATATTCTCAATCTGCTGTTTATTCCAGCCAGTGACCCTGCAGCTCCCAGCCGGTCTCTCTGACCTCTGGCCTGCCACCGTCTCCTTCAAAATAAAACAACGAGGAGGATTCTGCACTCCAAGGGGCTTGAAAAAAAAATAACAGGCAAGTGATCTACTAAACTCTCCATTCTTGGCAATCGTCTTTCTGTCCTGCTGGCTGTGATTCTACAGTATATCCAATAAGATGCTATATAATTACCAGTCATTTTGTATGGTCCCCATCCAAGACGATGTGATATCATTCACTGCCAAGTGAGTGATTCTTTATTCACACTCCAATAAGTGGTAATAAGATTGGTTGGCGCTGGTGCTGTATCCAATAAGTTCTAATGCGATTGGCTGTCAGGATTATGTATTCATACTTAAATAAGTTGTGATATCATTGGGGTGCTGGTGGTTCTATATCCAATAAGATGTAATATGATTGGCTCATGCTGATTCTGTATCCAATAAGATAAAAATATGACTGTCTTCTAGTGACTTTGAGACACTTTGTTCGCCAAGTGCATTTACATGGAGCAGAAATCTGTCTCTGTAAGCTTGCAGCTGCTGTAACTCCAGACAAAGGCAAGTCGGTGAGCTTTCCAATAGGTATTTCCCAGTCTACCTCTGCTTTGTGCCAGCAGCGGCACTTTAGGAGGCTTAGCCTACATCCATCTGCAAGCCAGCCAAAACAACTCCCCATGTTTTCTCTGCAAGACAGCCAAGTCCCGCATCTCCTGTGTGTTCTGCTCAACGTGAGAGAAGCTTCCAGACTTGATTTTTCATCGTCTTATGAAGGTTTACTTACAGGGAGAAAATATTATTGGCCCAGGAGGAGAACACATGAAAGCAATTTTAAAACACTTCTTCCACGCACCATAATGACTGCAACAACTGGGACTCTGTAATGAATTTATTCTAATTATTGTGTTTTTTTTAAATTGCTTACTGTACAGCATCTCCACAGTGACTTACAGAAGCAGCAGTGCCGACAGTTTTAGTGCAGCAGATAAGGAATCCCCAGGCCCAGTTTCCAGGAAATACCAAATTAGCTACACAGAATCACCACACCTGTAAGCACGCTTTCATTTCTTTGTTAAATGCAACAATGTTTCTTTTTTGATTCTATTTGTACATAATAAATCAAATAAAAACCAAAGAGCTGAAATTTTATTCTGACTGTGCAGGAGGGAAAAACAAAGGGCTGAAGCGTCCCCCACACCTCACCGAAACTCACAAAATCATCATCAAAGGAAAGAGCAGCACGTGGATTTCGCTAAAAACGGATGGAACATGAATGCAACATTTCATGTGAGTAAGCGCCACCTTGCAACTTCCTTTGAGCTGGCTGTCATAATAGCAGCGCTGGTCATACAGGCTCTTTATCATACAGGACTGATGCTGCGAGCCGAGCACTTTGCATTCAGGGGAACAGTGTTATTCACGTTCGAGTATGAAGCCTCCTCGGTGATGTTAGCTGTGAGAGGAAGACGCCAGGCATCTGTTTGCTCTGTTAGCGGCGTGCAAACGGGAGGACATGTGGGTGGAAGAATAACACCAGCTGGCTACGATTAGAAACAGGATGCATCCCCTGCTAACAACAAGCAAACACCCTCTCAGATCGAGGAATTAAGAGACCCAGGTACCTCAACGCATCGCTCCATCCTTCAGATTTCTCTTCCTGTGTGTCAGCCTGGCTCCTTCTAGGTTTTCCTTGCTTTCTTCATTGTCAGGGAAGAGAAATCCCTTTTGTGGTGAAATGCTCGGCTTCTGCAGATCAAGTCAAAAGCTTAAGTCTTTGCAGAATAAGGTCAACTTAGCCTTTTTTGCAGTGTGCATGTTTACATGCCAGTGTTTCCCACACACAGGCTATACTTGGCCGGCCAGCACAAGCATATTAACGGCTCTTCAAGTGTATTTTGAACCATTTTGACAATTGTTTGCATTTTGTTCACCCTTCTGAATACACATCACCATTTATTCTTCTGTTCCGAGAAAACAACATGACTTGTTTACAATTTGTCGGTGACATGTGGGCATGTTTAAATAAATCAAATTCAGTCTAATTCAAGCCAAATCCCTAATTTGAAGTAAAAACAAAGAAAGCGGTTGTTCACCCAAACCTTGTTTATCCATTGCAGAACTTCTACCTCATATAACTACGGCAAGCAGGCTGCAATTGTGGAAACAGTTCTGCAAATGGATAAACAGCGTTTAAGTAAATAACCACTAACGTCCACTTTATGACTTTGTAAGTGCAGTTTGACTCAGGGTTGAACTCCTTGAAATGCTTAAAAAGTCCTACAGTTTGTTTTCACATACAAAGCAGGGACATGGTACCATGTCAGAGTTAGTGATGTCACCATGACAGAATTTTGTAGTTGATGCCAATTCCAGTAAAAATCCACAGTTCTCAATACAAATCTTGATACCACAGGAAAAAAGTATCCCATATATTTCAATATAAATTTGTGCTTTAAAATAAGTTATGAACAATAAATTAAATTAACCAAACGAAGCATTATTCAGGTATTACACTACTTTCCAAGTATTAAGTGCATCAAAGGCTTTTTTAAAAAAAAGTAGAAAAAAAGTTTCTTGTTAGTGTGCAGGTCAGGAGGAGCAGGAGGAGGACCGCTCGCCATCTTTGTTGGTGGGCGGGTGCACCTGGCAGAGCGGGGCTGGGTCAGTTACTCACCATGTGGTACCAGTCTGTACCAAAACTGCTGTTAAAAAAAAAAAAAAAACTAGTACTGTTCGGTTTTTTGAAATGTGACATCGACGTGGTATCGGTAGTATCAGTTCTTGTGACATCCCTAGTTAAAGTGTCTGTTCAGTATTATCAATTATGTTGTAATTCTGGTTTCTCTCACAGGAAGTATATTTCAGGCACCGACTAAACCTGATGTTCACCTGACTGAGACATTAAATGAATCGTCACCCTGTTGACGCCCAGGTGACAGAGGTCAGCTCAGTTTTTAAGTTTATATGGCCAGAGAAACAAACTGAGACTGTTACTGTGAAAATGTGTCAGGCAGGTCACAGAGGAGCTCGACCCTGACACAGTGGCTGGTGGGGTGTTTGGTGTGTTTGGTGTGTTTGGTGTGTTTGAGTGCAGAAATGACAGCATGGGTGCTCATGCCAAAGGACAATATTTTTAGAGGCCCTGCAGAAGTCCACTGAGCCCAGGTGTTGTGGAAGCACATGAGCACAAACAAGAAATATATAAAAAATAATAAATCTGACAAAATGTTCCAACGTTTCTGGTCTGATATGGAGATAGCCATTCACTGTGCCTGGTCTCATTGTGCTGCGTCCTCAAACAGCTGTCAACAAAAATCCACGCTAGGTCTGGGTTATTGTGATAAACGGCATTATTTCCGACCATGTAAACGGTTTAAAAAAACTATCACCTTAATCTGATTATTCACAATAACCGAAATATGTGCCTGTAAACAGACCCATTGTGTTAGCGTGATGTAAGACGGAAGCTAATCCACAGCCGTAATCAGTAGCTGTCATACTCATATTCATGTTGTGATGTTAAACCCGTATCATCCTGCGATAGACTGTGCAGCCAATTTTAGCTCACTACTCCGTTTTACATCATTAAAATGTAGACATGTGGGCTCAGGTCTTTCCTCTATAATAATATCGGGTTAATAAAGCGAATATTGTCATGATTAAGAGGAAAAAGGAACCCAAAGATAATCTACATGAGAGGTTCAAAATGAGGAGTGCAGTCTGAGATGAGGACTTCCAAACAGAAACCAGTTCAATAAATCAAATCCAGGCAGACGTTACATGTACAGTTTATATACCTTGAAAAACGGACTGTGTTTGCCACGTTTCAGGCTGACTCACGCTCTCCTCACTTTCTTTCTCTCCTGTCGTTCCTGTTCGTCTCCTTCCTGCACTAACCAGGCAGAAATGCCAGAAGAATAATCTTCAGATGCTTTAAATTGCTTTTTCTTGGGCCCGGGGTTCAAAGGGTGCCTCTGGTTTAGCTAACAGCAGTAAACAGATGGTAAGGGGGAGCGGTGGTCAAGGCTCTCGCAGAAAAACAGCTTTTGAAAACCTGTTTAGAGCGTGGTATTCTTTTTCTGCAAGTTGAAACATTTTGACCTGTCGGTGCTCTGTGTGGTGTAAAACACCAAGTTCTCAGCTCCGTCTGAAGCTGCAGCGCGTTACTTTAAAGTCGAAGCAATAAGGAAAAAAAAAAAGGAGCCGGTGCTGTGAGGAGAGGCGCCCGGCGGACACGTAACCTCGCTCAACTCACCGAGCATGACCAGGTTGGTGGTCCCCTGCTCGTTTCCGGAGGGGTAGGTGGCGTACTCGCAGGTGTAGCGGCCGGCGTCGGACATCCTGAGGTTGGAGATGCGGATGGACGGGTTCTCCAGAGTTCCCTGGAGGAAGACGACCCGGTCCTGGAAAGACAGATTGGGGAAACTCTGTCCGTAGGTGGGGTGGAACACAGCGATGTTGTCCCTCTGGCCCTCAGTGGGCTCCCAAATCCACGACACCTGGGACCAACAGAGAGGCAGCATGAGACCCAAGGAACGTTTAAAAGAAGGAAATGACATCACAGGCGGCGTTACAACTTTTCATTTGTGCAAAACTCTGGTTCAAACCAATTCAAAACAATGATAACCGCATTGAACTGTTGCACACTTGGCTTATTTCAAACTCAATGACGTGTCGTCTCGTCCTTCATTATGATCAGTTGGTCATCGGTCTGAAAATGTTGTGACTCAGTCCAGAATGTTACATAAACCAATATACTAAATGTGAGCTAGTTAACAAGATAATCCCACCACACCTGGCAGCTGGCTGGGTAATAATCTGATCAACTAGCTAATAAACAGACAGGTGGCCCAAACATCCACCATGGGGGTTCGGGAGTCGATCAGTGTGGGTTTTTGAAGCCTGAAACCGGCTGCTGACAGATGATATTTCGTGCCAACGTTCAGCACCTTCAGCTTTCACCATTTTCATGGCAGAGCATTACGAGGATTCAGTGTTTCCTCCAGAATTTTATTCCTGCCGGGGTGGAAAAGCCTCTGAAAGAGCATTTAGAGCATCATGCAAAATTAAAACTATCCACTGAAACCGAGACTAATGAAATTCCTTCAGCCTTAGCGACTCTTTGAGGCAGGATGACCCACTGCACCTATTCAACAGCGAGAGAAATGCTTTAAATGAATTAATTTTATTACATCTACACAAATTAGACACTGCTTCCATTTTTTCTGTTTCTATCATCATATTTTGTCACTAAGGGTTTTTTTTCTTTTCTTTTTTTTCCCACCACAATGCCTCTCTGTTTTGGAGCCGCTTAGCAGCGAACAGCATGAGATTGTGAAGTACTGGGCAGATCAGTGGTGTGTATCCTGAATGTGTTTAACCCTCCTTCACCCTGCAATTACAGTTATTACTGCAATAAAGAATGTGTTCCTCTCAACTTCCCTGGATAAATATAGGTTAAAAAAAACATTGAATTATGAATCACTGATAGCGTGACCAGTTTGGAAATGGTTCGGAGAGAAGTTAATATCACCGCAGTGCGATTATATAACAATTTCTGACATTTCTTGCTCTGTTTTAACTTTCTTTTGACTGCATTGAAATGTGGAAATACGATCCCTCGGGGTAACAAAATGTCAAACTCAATTAAAGCTGCGTGTGAGTGAAGAGCCGAGAATCTATTACGAGATAAAATTAAAGGTCTCTCAGATTTGCAAACACTCGCTCAAGGACCCGCTACCATTTCTGAGGAGCATCGTTTCAGAGCACGCCGTTTTATACAGTCTCCTTTTCTTTAGGTTTTAAAGATATTTCAAAGATATTGATACCTGTCAGCGCTGTATGGAGCACGAGGGAGAGCACAGCGATGCCAAATTGATTCCCCCCCCCTCCGCTTGTCAGAATGAGAGCGCCGAATACAAACTGCTGTCTAAAGTGATGGATCGGGAAGGAGAGGGAATTAAGTTTATCAATGCACATTTAGTAAACATCTGTTAGATTTCTGACAGGAGAAACAGCGAGGGTCGGGGGTTGTGACGGGGAAGAGGGATGGCAACCCAGATGTCGGCACAAATTAGCGGATGAAACTACCTCGTTGACTATGGATTGTAGGGGAAATAGCGAGAGAGGAGGCAATTTAGCCTGTCTGCTATTTCAGTTGTTAAATCTGAACAAATTGCCTATTGACTCAGCTCATGACACGGCGAGGGGCAGATCAGACCGGGATCAAATTGAACTGGCAAACAGTTTGCAGTGTTTGCTTTAATCTACGTGACGCAGCAGATGTGTGGGAGATACCGAATCAGGAAAGTTCAGGCTGTGTCGGATAAAATGTCAGCGGGGGTAAAATGTACTGAACTGACTTCAAAAAGTCATAACTTTGAAACGCGTGTGGCCGACACTGGAGGCTGGCGTTAACTGTAAAGGGATGTATCAGATTTTGAGTGAACTGTTTCTTTAATTTCCCAGTGTAAACATGGCAGACATCATGACATGTGGAGAACAGCATGACAGAATTCATCCAGCTGCTTTTGAAAAGAGTCCATAGATTTGTTGTCTGTGTTAGAACAACCAACCAATCAGAAAAGAAAAGGGGCGGGGCTAATGTTCATAAGCAAACAGTCAAATATATTAGAGGAGAGTTTAAAGGTACATTATGTGAAATTGTTGAGGATTGATTTAAGTGACGAATCTTTAGATACATGTGACAAAATACACAGAATAAGCATTTAATTTGATGGTAGAGTCTACACGGTTCTCATCATTGGCCTAAACTTGTAAATTACAAGTTACTCCATGTTTGTTGAGTTTAAAGAGTCTCACTTAAATCAACTGTTTTTTAGATGTTACTCGAAAAGTGAAATACTTCATTTGTTCAAAATGACACCATGCTGCAGCGTCACATGACATCACCAAACCGCCAGGTGACACCGCCGCAGATGGAGACGGCGTCATTACTGAAACAGAGTTGTGCCAACATTTGTACTCTGTAAAAAATAAAACGCCCCTCCCCCCCCGCGGCGTGTCCTCACTTTGTCCTCGCTGCCTGTTGTTGTTGTTGATTTGTCACTGCACGAGGAAATTACCACGGGAGAAAACGGCGACCTTTCTTGACTTGGACCGGATCCATCGATCACGCGGGGATCCAGACATCCAATTAAACCAACATTTTCTACGCAGCTCCTCTGATGAATCCACTAAATGAGGTGGAAGTGTTTCGCTGAACGACCTGCCAAAGTGACGTTTGTGTCAGGAATACCAGTTTGGTGAACTGTACAGATTCAGGACTTCAGATGGTTTTAATTAACCCTTTAAAGTGTCTCTGTGACCCGGCTGCAGTGAAACCGAGGCTGCCTTTAATCTGCCCACCTGTGTCAGCTTGGTCCGGCCTCCTCCATCGATGAACTGGCAGCGCAGATCGACGGACTCGGTGGGATACGCCTCCAGCTCCTCCTCGACCCGCACTCTCTGAGCCCCGACACCTGAGGGGAGGCAGGAGGAGACGCAGAGGGGCGTTATGCAACAGTCCTCCACAAAACCAACACAAAACCAACACCGGGCCTGAATTATTGAACAGTTGTTTGTTGCTGTTG
Source organism: Holocentrus rufus (assembly GCA_900302615.1). NCBI lineage: Eukaryota > Metazoa > Chordata > Actinopteri > Holocentriformes > Holocentridae > Holocentrus > Holocentrus rufus. The sequence continues at coordinate 941 of OMLF01048164.1, read as the reverse complement.
AAATGTTCACATTTTGTAACCTGCATCAGCAATAATTGGAAACAACAAAGAGACGGAGACACGAGGATAAAGAGAAAAGCAGACAGGGGGAAGAAAGGAGGAGAGAGAGCGTGGGACATTAAAAGCAGAGGTTTTCAAAGCGGGGTCTGGGGACCTCCTGGGGTCCTTGAGGGGCTTCCAGAGGGTCCTCAGTTTGTTTTCAATATAATCTGATTTCTCTGGAAGCTGCTGCAGCACAAGTGAGTATTTCCATGATGATTTAATCTCAGCACTTTGAATCTATTTGTCAGCGTTCAAGTATGACATCTAAACAATTTAATACGAACCACAAACAAAACATCTTTTCATACACTTCAAATGGGAGTCTGAGGCTTAATGAAAGTCAGCTTGGGGGTCCACAGCATGAAACAGTCTCAAAACCCCTGGTCCCGGGTTTTTCAAGGGATTAGGAATCTGTTTTTCTTTGAACGCGGCTGCTGTCATCGATTTTTTTTTCTTCCCCCCATCCCACTCCATTTTGCTTTTATAACGCAGCACAGTTGTCAGTTGAAGCTCCTGCCCTCGACGTGTTCCCTGTAAGTTAAAGTTACCCAGAGAGAAAGACAGAGGGAATATGAAAGACTTAGAGAGGCGGGAAAAAAAGGAAAGGCAGAGCGAGGTTTGGAAGACAGAGAGAGAGAGAGAGAGCATCATGGAGCTTTGATGGAGGGCCTTAGGCAGAGTCTTAGCGAACTCCCTTCAGCGAGGCTCCTCCTCATTACAGCAGCGCTCGTCATCCAGGAGGCATCGCTAGGGGGCGAGCCGCCAGGAGCGCCGCGCCGACTCCGCCGCCGCTTCCCTAATCCGTTTGAAATTCAATGTAAAACCACCTGTAACTCTTTGCTGCGGCATGATCGCGCCGTCGAGGGCCAAAAGAGCGCCGGCAAAAAAAAAAAAAAAAA